>JAXQQM020076450.1:0-139074 GCA_034641835.2 Pinus albicaulis
CTTAACACAATCACCAATGCCCTTGGATAGTGTTTTATCACTATGTTCTACACTAGATAGTCATAAGAACTAATTTCCAAGGTGGTACCCTCCCTACTGGTCACATCCAGCAATCCTTTTCTGCTAGCTGCTGTGAAAAGAAAACTCTCAAAATGCAAAGGCAATTTAAGGAATAACAGATAGCATGGTAGGATTTTAGTTCATTTTGACCAATAATCATGATAATGTTTGAGCACTTGTTGATGACATTTTTATTGATTCGTTTAATCAATTATATAATCATACAGTCTGCATCACTCTTTCGACTTGATTGAATGTACCAACAACCTCTTCTTTACATATTTTTGACGTCAGCCATTTATTTTTGCTCCAATTTTGCACATGCATGAGTGAAAGGAATTTTATAGTCGATAGCCCATCTTCTCCCATGTTATTTGGAGCACTTGTTGAGCCTTTCGACTCTTTTGCAAAAAAATCAAAAAAGAGTGTACAATTAGGTAGCTTAGTTTGCAGGATTGGATCATCTTCTTTTCTTTTCTTTTTTGTCTATCTATGACAGTTGCCTCTAGCTTCCACACATAACTCTCAGCTTCAACATGCTCATTACCCTCTTCTATACCATTTTCTTGACACCATGGTGGGATCTGAATTCCCTCCATCACAACTTGGACATATGCCTCTCATTAATCAAATTATAAAAGTGTTGTTTCATGGCTGTAATATGTTTCCAAATCTGCAACTTAGTTCATCAAAGGAACACGAAAAGGTGCAGAAATAAAACTACTAATTAAGAAAAAGGGAGAACCTAATTAATTTTCCTTGTTCCCAGATGAATAAATTCATTATTAAGACCTTATAAAAGAATCAGAGAGAAAAATATACAATGACATGAACAAAAAATTGAATAGCATAACTAAACCATACATCAATGTAGATCAATGCCTTGGCAACATTGGCAACCACGAAACTATACAGGGCATTTAGATTGAAATTAATGTATGTTGTCTTGCATTAGCAGAATCTAATTTGAAGCATGTACAAAGATCATTATTTTTGTTTCAGACTAAAGCTTTCAACAAAGCTAAAAGCATTTTCTTATCCACTGTGACATGGCTAATATAGGTTGGTCAGTATACGTAATGTGATGAAGATCATAATACAGAGTATTTCCATTTAGAGAGCAGGTCTGGAGGATACATACATGACTTAGATAAGCCACACTTTCGAACAATACGTGTCGTAAAGATTTGCTTCTAGCCTTGGAAAGACTTCGTCAGAAGGTGCATAAAGAACTGATATGAAACCATTATAACGATCCTCTTTGAAGAGCCACAGACCAAAGAATGAATATGTTGAAGATATTTTAGACAGAGGTATAGCGAAGCACAGCAGTGCCAAATATAGTGAGGCATGTAGCTTGCTTCTGAGGTAATAAAACACTGCCTGAAGTGATGCTTCTGGATTCTTAGAGAATCAGAGATGATGAGATCTAATAAATATAAATCATTGACAGAAATACCGACCTCTCAAAAGAACTATGATCCTCATTTGTCTTGATAAGATGACCAATAACTCATGCCCTTGATGCTTAAGGATCAAATCAAACTGAACCTTTTTATTACTGAACCAAACTAAAAAATCGTCGAATTTACACAAAACGTTCTTCCTTATCTCTGCAATAGAGGCCTGACACTTGAAAGAGATTTGTGCCAAATTTGTCCTAAACTGCCCTTAAGCCTCCTAGCTGTCTGTCTTAGAACATCATCTCTGACTCCAAGGAGGACTCTCGAGTCTCATCAAACAGAGAAGAATTTGATTTGAAGCATGTACAAAGATCATCATTTTTTTTTCTGACTAAAGCTTTCAACAAAGCTAAAAGCATTTCCTGTTGATGTTTGCAAGGATCTGAGATTAAGATCTTATGCAATTGGTGAATTTGGAATGGATCCTCGTACTCCAGTTTAACTCAACTGTCTGTCACTAGTATGCCTGGAAGATCATTGCTATGGAAGGGAATATGTATAGAAATCATGCCAGACTAATCAGATTGATAGTTGACAAATGAAGTGTTATGGCTGTTCTCATCTTCTAGCTGGAGGGAAATGCAATCAGTTCTAGGCTGTCCATGTATCTTATTTCCAAACTGTAGCCTTTTGGATTTTCATTTGCATGAGATTAAATGCTATTTCTATGGCATACTGCTAACATGCAGGGCACCTATTCATAGAATGAGGATGTTGTCCTCGTTAGAGGTTGATTTCTTGTCCTGTAGCGTATTCTCAACAACAAGGATCCCTTGTTTGGAGGATTGGTTTGAGTATGCTATACACTGCATATGAAGCCTAAATAAATTATTTAAACTAGTAAATGAGGGTGCTGAGTTTATGTTATTCTATTGGACATATTTGCATACATAAGGAGCACTTCTATTGAAGACACAGTGTGCTCATGCTGTGTTTTAACCCAGCATGAAAAGAGAGATAAGGGACAACTCTGAAAATAACTTTTGTTCATTCTCACCAACACATGAGGGCAAACTCCTGAGGTACTATTTTGGGGTCCTGATTTCCTACATGTATCGTTACAGTAGGGTGCAGCTGTGGGGTGCTGTCCTTTGCTTGGTTTAGCACTGAACTAGCATGCATATTTACAGAGAAAGGAGAACTATATTGAGTGCTTAAAATGACGCCATTTTTTGTTCTAAGAACAAAAGGTGATTTTGATCAGATCCTGCATGTATATGCTGCTGATTTTAAGACTGAAATTTAAGAATGAAATTAAATCCAGTGCTGCCATGAGGAGATCTATCAGCAAATGGCAGCCACAAAGACTATATCTAAATGTCCTGTATAGTCTTCGTGGCTGGCATTTAGCTTGAATTTATTTCTCCTTGCTGGGCATCACTTACAAGTCTCTATTCCCCCAGAATTCAAATCCTTTCACTCCAATATAGCTCTATATAACCTATTATAACACCAAAAGGTGAATGATAGAATGCCCCTACCAAACGTGAGAAAATTTCCTTGAGTTACCTTTTTATAAGTGACCGAGACAAGACACAGCTCACGAGATTGTCACAGTCCTTTGTGCACAGTCCTTTTTATAGTTTTTTTGTACACAAAACCATTATATACCCAAGGCCATTCAATAACAACTCAAATTCATTGTTTCAATATAGATATGAGTTTAACATGTCATTTGCCTGAATTGAACCTAGGTGGGGGTATAATAGTCATTCCTTGCTACGGCTGAGATGAATCCAATTGACTATGAAACTAGTGATACCTAAGAGAATAATGGGGAAGAATAAATCATAGTAAACAAAAGTTATCAGTATTAGTCCAAAGTAGCAGAACACTCTGCAATCGGTATACCACATTGAACATATTTATTTTCCAGCATTTTTATTAGTCTCAAGCCATGTATTCGAATCCTTTATTTCAGTTTTACCAAATTCGGATTCTTTCAATGATAAGTAGCAACCCAAAAGAAACAGAATGCAATGCTCATGTAAGATGAGCCTCCTAGTTTCAAACATAATACTATATTGTCCAGTCACATGCCTGGCTGCAACCAAACCTTTATGTTTTTTTGTATCAGAACATTCCTACTGATGATCTGATATTGAAAATAGAAAGCTTTTATAATGCATTTTGGATGAATATCATATGGAAAAGGATCAATTTCCACAGACTGGTAACTTGAGATGAAGTTGTTTTGCTGATGTTTTTCACAGCATTCCGCTGGAAAGTACTGTTGAGTGAGTGGTTATTGCAAAGTAATTTTATTATTAATTTTTATATTAAGTGGCAATTTTTGTTGATAAACTAGAGTGGAAAATGCCTTAAAAAACATCAATAGTGGGCACCTTGGCTACCCATGTTTCCGAACTTGAGAAAGATATTCTTCTTTACTTATGGATCACAGAAGCCACATTCCTAATAAAGATATTCTTGTTTACTTATCTTCAATATTAATTAATCTACCATGTTTTAAAATGTTGACCTTTCTTACTTAAAATGTTTTAAAAATAGTGAGAAATAAAATGCATAAGTGTAGATTAGGAAAACATGTAATATAATTCACAAAATTCGAATTTAAAATTAAATATAAAAATTGAGATATTGGATATTAAAAGTAGACTTCAAGTGATATACAAGGAAATTTATGTGTGATTCACTAAATAAATTCATGTAAACTTGGAAAATGTAAATGCCATCTACAAACATTGAGACAACTAGTGGAGAAAGAGTCTCCCTTCGCATATCCAGAATCTCCTGTAGAGCTTTCTTGAACACCAAGAGTGATGATATTTGGTTTAGAACATAATTTTTAATTTATAACCTTTACTTCATGCTCTTATAATTAAAACATGTTAGGTATAAAGGAAATGTTTTAAATTTTACAAAACAATGCAAGGAAAGTAATGAAGAATAATAATATGTCAAACAATCACAATTCAAACATAAAATGTCAAAAAGTTAAAAGTAGTTAACAAGATAAATGCTTATAAAAAATTATTGATAGAAATGAAAACGTTATAATCATGATCATAAATGAAAAGCCAAAACTATCTCAAAGTTATTGATAGAAATGAAAATGTTATAATCATGATCATAATTGAAAAGCCAAAACTATCTCAAAGTTATTGATAGAAATGAAAATGTTATAATCATGATCATAAATGAAAAGCCAAAACTATCTCAATGTTATTGATAGAAATGAAAATGTTATAATCATGATCATAATTGAAAAGCCAAAACTATCTCAAAGTGTGTAGATCATCTCATCTCCATTGTCATCATCGACATCATTGTATTGAGTCCTGAAGCATTATCACTAATAGAACTCTCCTCCAAAATATCTCTAAACAAGATATTAATCACTACAAGAAGAAGGCTCATTTAGCCACACATTAGCACCACAATTTGTAAAGGATTTGAGAAATCTTTACTTTTCAAATAGTGGTGCAAAAGTGGTGATAATGTGGAGATACGCATGTGGTGCTATGTTGTCTGGTGCAAAGGTGGAGTTAATAAAAAATATTAAATTTGGTATTAAATGCATATGTGGCATTCCATGGTGTATGGTGCAAACCACCAAAAACCAATCTAACGTGCATCAAGATGTTGTGATGCAAAGCACCAAAACCAATTTTACAAAAATTAAAAATTTATTATAAAAACATCAAAATTATAATAATAATAATAAATTGTATATGGTGCAAAGCTCCATAAAATAAAAAATGGTGCAAAAAAATACATTTTTATTATTATTATAATAAAATTGTATATGGTGTAAAGCACCATAAAATATGAAATGGTGCAAAAAAAAAATAGGCTCCCTTATTTAGAAAGGTTATATATTGCATGTGGTGAGTAACCTGGGAAGAGTTTGATTTTATTACCAAAGAGAACATTTTGACCATTTTATTATGCTTAAATCCAATTACCATAGATATATTTAATTAATATCAAATATATTAACACAATTGAAGTATCTCATAGTTACATCCAAAAATTTTAATTCATTGCGTAAAATAAGACCATGGTAGCTTTTTGTGTGCTTGGCTACATTATGGCAAGTATCAATTACAAGTAATGGAAGATTCTCTCCATTGAAACATTCACATGATTCCAAGTAGATGGGCATAATAAATTTACATAGTATAAGTAGTGTCATTTCAATTCCAAGCCTCACAGTATTTTGTTTGAGTGAAAATTTGAAGATGGCATGATATTTCAAAAACTTTTGTTTTTCTAATCTATTACATATCTTTCTAGTTATGAAAAAATATATTAAATCGATATCTTTCACATTAAATCAATAATTACAATGTAATAACAATATCTACATATGTTAAAATTTTAAGTATATTATACAACAACCAAACCGATGAGTGTATAAAAAGAGATAATTTAATTAAATAAAATAAAAGTTTTACATATGTTTCAACATTGATTATCAAAAAATCACTTTTCATTTATCAATATAATGAAATGTCTTAGGTCTTGAAATTTGTTTATTATGAGAGATGAAAAAAACAAAACTGAAAATTCATATGAAATCATTTGTATTGCCCATCCTTAAAAGAAATTTTGTCGCTACCTGCATGGAAAAATCATAAAAAGAAAATTATAAACATAAGTTTGTGCATAAAAATACATAAATGAAATAAACGGAGAAAAACACAAACAATAACTTCAATTGAATTGAAATAAACCATAAAAAGTGTGTGCATTTAATAGTATTTCATGAATAAAATATCCTATTGATTTAAAAAGTAACTGAAGTGAACTAACCAAACATATGGTAAGGTTGAAGCATGATTCAAATTTCAGCTTCATCTTCTCCTTCATCATGTTGATCAGTTACCTCATAATCTATAATAGCATGAAATCCATCTTTAATCTTTTGATGAATGAGAGCAGATACACCATAGCATGAAGCAAAATCTTTGTCATCTTCAGACATTTTAGTATTGAAGACCTGCAACTATATTTTAAATAACAATGAAATAGTTAGAAATTTGATTCTATAAAAAATAAATTTTCCTTGAGAAGCATAGTAGTGTATTAAGCTACAAATTTTGACTCTACAGATAACATGCCACCTTTCCCCAAACAATGGCGTGTGGACAGCCTAGAGGCTCGTACAGTATGTGCATATTTGTCTTTTCCAACCAAAGCTCCATTTTTCCCTTTTTTCCTAATTGCAATCTCATCCAATAACCTCTTCCACTCTCCTTGTCCTATGAAGTGCGGCTTGACTACATTTTTGTTTCTTACCAATTCTCCTCTCAAAGCATTCCTGGTATTTTTAATATATTCAACAACACTATGAAGAATTTTTTTTGGAGGTACAATTGCCGATACTTTATGCATAAGAGATAATAACTCATCCTTCTTAGATTATCTGTGAAATACACGTAGAAAGTAAATAATCCATATAAAAAATCTTAAGGTTTCTAGTATCATAGTAATGAAATTTAGGGAATTTAACACTGAGTACAATATATATATTTTTTTAATATGACACAACTAACGTTAAGTATATAGTTTATACTACATAAATTAAGTATCCAATTTATGAAAAAACATAGTATATGTGTTTTACCTTGGCGACGAAAATCTTTAGTAATTGTAGGACCAAATAATCTCAATGCTTCACGATGAAGTATGTCTCTCCATGTTCTCCCACCTTCATCATTTAACACTTGCCCTTTTTCATTTAATGTGATTGTGAATGGCATACCATTAGTTTCCTCTCCTTTAACATATTCATTTGGATGTTTTAAGAGAGGTTGAAAAGATGCATCAATAGATGGTATAGTTTGTTCATCTGATGGAGGAGGTTGATTTTGTTGTCCATTGGTGTTAGTGTCTTCTTCGAGAACATTGATATTACTCCTAAACATTGCTATATAATATATTATTAATAATCATATGTTATTTAATTACAACCCTAAAGTTTATAAGTAAAATATAAATGACTATTTACCTTAATAGATCATCAACTCTTGTTTCTGCATATGTTGCATTCTCTGTGTCTGAGATAGCTGTTTTGTATGCTACATGAATTGCATCTCTTATGAATGGATCAACATCATCCTTCATCAACAACTCTCTATATAATTGCAATCTATCAATTTCAAATCTAGTTTCAAGTGTAGGCTCCACATTATGGCAAGTATCAGTTACTACTAGGACATATACATCATCTGTAAAATCTAAATGGGAAGATGGAATTGTAGATAAATTACTTCCTTTGGAAGGTATCTCATTAATACCTATGACTCCAGAAGGTCTGTCCCTCATAAATTCATTTAAACCCTTTGTCCGAATAGACTTTCCTCTTTTTCTTGTTTGCATATTGAATCAATAGACCTAATTCAATATTACACATTTCCTGAGTTAGAATGACTTTTATTTACTTCATTTCATTAATCCAATAATGAAACAAGTGCAATACACACACACACACACACACACACACATATATATAAAATAAAAGCATCAACCTTTGATTATATGAAGTGAAATAATGAGTATATTATAAAATGAAAAGTATGCAAATGAATTAAAATACATACAAGAAACAACAAAAAATAGTAACTCGTAATCAAATGAAACATTTTGAAAATATTTTAATCATAAAATATCATTTTGGAGGGAAAATCTTAACAAATCCTCTAATATCTAACTTTCCCTAGTAAAAAATAAGTTTTCAATTCTATAAGATAGAAATTCATTAATTGTTAAGTTTTCTAAAAAAAAATAATGAGGGAAAAAAAAATATATAAATGTACATAATGATAATATATATAACATTGTTATCATGTTATCCTGTTTTTTGGTATAGAAACAGGCTAAAATACCACCTATGGCAGCGCCCTCTTCAAGCAAGGATGAACATAAGATAAATGTCAGAAGAGCATTCAAAGAGAGTGCCCAAATATGATCTATAACAACAATCAAAGTTGCACCCTAGATCATCATCGACACCACTGAAATAGCCCATGAAAAGAGTTTCAAAGGCATCCAATAAAGTGCACCAGCCGTGACTAACATTTTGTACATAAAAGCATGATGATGTTAAGGTAGGTACCCAAATGTTCAGAATCCTTCCAATGAACACAACAATGAGTTCAGAGTTCATGAGTACGTGCAGCTTGAAAGCTTAATGCCCACCTCAGATAGCAGTCACAGGCACAAAGAATTGAGCAAGACAACCTAGTCTGAGTGCAATGCCCAATGGAAGCTTGCAGCTCCCACTATAGTTGCTACTATCTTGCAATACATGTTTACTGTTGTGGCAGAATCGATGGAAGGCCACTTGGGGCAGTTCGAGTTGGATGCATTGGCTGCTAGTCTTGATGGTTGAGGCAGGGGTGTTGACCATTGTAAAATGGTTGATGATGTCATCTGGGGGCTAACTAGGGCTAAGGGGGGCTAGCTATTGATACTAGGGAAGTGTGGGATCAAAGCAGCCCCACATTGTTTCCATCCAAGGTTGCCCCACTTTCTTACCATCCAAGGTTGAAGGACATAAATTCTGGAGAGAACCCTGACTGTTTGGCTGAATCTGGGGAGCTAAACTGAGTTTAGTAGCCCGAGGAACTATGAAAGCAGAACTAGCTTAGGTAGCTAAAACATTTCTTTCATGATGTTTGAACAACGCTTGTAACATGACCTCTTCTTCTCCTAGAGCAGTTCCAGAGGTGGAGTGCTTGGTCTGTCACAATTGAACTCTTGAGTCAAACCAACTCAATATCAAATCAGCAAATTCAGAGTTTCCTCTCATGCACATTGTGCATTTGGTGAGATTCCAAACATTTTTTCTATTATGCTATGATGGGAAACCATGAAATCTTATAATGTTTCCCAATATACCAAAATTTTAAACTCTAAATTACCAAAAATGTTGTGAGAGTTGTGGATTGTTCTATCCAAAAATAATGAGGGTTGAGGATAGTGCCTCCGAAATTTTCTTCGAGGGCTGTGAATTTAATCATCTGTTGGAGTTTTTCTTAGGGATTGGTTTAACAGTTTGTCCTTATGGATTCCCTGAGCTATTCGAAAGACAGAGTATACCCCTATGGCTATCTCTTCTGAACTTCCACTTTGTAATATCTGCAAATTTTCTGAAAGTGTATTCAAAACAATAGGCTAAAAACTTAAAAGGGATGTTGAACACAAGAAATGGCTTAGTGCCCATGATATCCAACTTGGTGTATTGGACATTTGCAACTTCGTTGTGTATCAATGCCATTGCATTTATCTTGTTTTTGGTAAAAGACAAGTCATTGTGGCAGTTTTTAGTAAAAGACAAGTCACTGTATCAATGCCATGAGAAAAATGTATGTTGTTCCCATGCATACAATCTTATCCATCTCATGTGTCTTTCCCAAACAGAAATGAACATTATGTACTCCTTATGTAAAACCGTGGGTCATTATGTACTCCTTCCAACTACCCACTAACCCTTTTAACATGATCCCCTCTCTCTCTCTCTCTATATATATATATATTCCAGCTTATGTCAAGTCCGTGACCTCCAGCAGAGTAGGTATATTAGCTACCTTAACACAATCACCAATGCCCTTGGATAGTGTTTTATCACTATGTTCTACACTAGATAGTCATAAGAACTAATTTCCAAGGTAGTACCCTCTCTGCTGGTCACATCCAGCAATCCTTTTCTGCTAGCTGTTGTTAAAAGAAAACTCTCTAAATGCAAAGGCAATTTAAGGAATAACAAATAGCATGGTAGGATTTTAGTTCATTTTGACCAATAATCATGGTAATGTTTGAGCACTTGTTGACGACATTTTTATTGATTTGTTTAATCAATTATATAATCATACAGTCTGCATCACTCTTTCGACTTGATTGAATGTAGCAGCAATCTCTTCTTTACAGATTTTTGACGTCAGCCATTTATTGTTGCTCCAATTTTGCACATGCATGAGTGAAAGGAATTTTATAGTGGATAGCCCATCTTCTCCCATGTAATTTGGAGCACTTGTTGAGCCTTTCGACTCTTTTGCAAAAATTTCAAAAAGAGTGTGCAATTAGGTAGCTTAGTTTGCAGGATTGGATCATCTTCTTTTCTTTTCTTTTTTGTCTATCTATGACAGTTGCCTCTAGCTTCCACACATAACTCTCAGCTTCAACATGCTCATTACCCTCTTCTATACCATTTTCTTAACACCATGGTGGGATTTCAATTCCCTCCATGACAACTTGGACATATGCCTCTCATTAATCAAATTATAAAAGTGTTGTTTCATGGCTGTAATATGTTTCCAAAAATGCAACTTAGTTCATCAAAGGAACACGAAAAGGTGCAGAAATAAAACTACTAATAAAGAAAAAGGGAGAACCTAATCAATTTGACTTGTTCCCAGATGAATAAATTCATTATTAAGACCTTATAAAAGAATCAGAGAGAAAAATATACAATGACATGAACAAAAAATTGAACAGCATAACTAAACCATACATCAATGTAGATCAATGCCTTGGCAACATTGGCAGCCACGAAACTGTACAGGGCATTTAGATTGAAATTAATGTATGTTGGCTTGCATTAGCAGAATCTAATTTGAAGCATGTACAAAGATCATTATTTTTATTTCAGACTAAAGCTTTCAACAAAGCTAAAAGCATTTTCTTATCCACTGTGACATGGCTAATATAGGTTGGTCAATATATGTAATGTGATGAAGATCATAATACAAAGTATTTCCATTTAGAGAGCAGGTCTGGAGGATACATACATGACTTAGATAAGCCATACCTTCGAACAATACGTGTCGTAAAGATTTGCTTCTAGCCTTGGACAGACTTCGTCAGAAGGTGCATAAAGAACTGATATGAAACCATTATAACGATCCTCTTTGAAGACCCACAGACCAAAGAATGAATATGTTGAAGATATTTTATACAGAGGTATAGCGAAGCACAGCGGTGAAAAATATAGTGAGGCATGTAGCTTGCTTCTGAGGTAATAAAACAGTGCCTGAAGTGATGCTGATGGATTCGTAGAGAATCAGAGATGATGAGATCTAATAAATATAAATCATTGACAGAAATACCGACCTCTCAAAAGAACTATGATCCTCATTTGTCTTGATAAGATGACCAATAACTCATGCCCTTGATGCTTAAGGATCAAATCAAACTGAACCTTTTTATTACTGAACCAAACTAAAAAATCATCGAATTTACACGAAACGTTCTTCCTTATCTCTGCAATAGAGGCCCGACACTTGCAAGAGATTTGTGCCAAATTTGTCCTAAACTGCCCTTAAGCCTCCTAGCTGTCTGTATTAGAACATCATCTCTGACTCCAAGGAGGACTCTCGAGTCTCATCAAACAGAGCAGAATTTGATTTGAAGCATTTACAAAGATCATCATTTTTGTTTCTGACTAAAGCTTTCAACAAAGCTAAAAGCATTTCCTGTTGATGTTTACAAGGATCTGAGATTAAGATCTTATGCAATTGGTGAATCTGGAATGGATCCTCATACTCCAGTTTAACTCAACTGTCTGTCACTAGTATGCCTGGAAGATCATTTCTATGGAAGGGAATATGTATAGAAATCATGCCAGACTAATCAGATTGATAGTCGACAAATGAAGTGTTATGGCTGTTCTCATCTTCTAGATGGAGGGAGATGCAATCAGTTCTATGCTGTCCATGTATCTTATTTCCAGACTGTAGCCTTTTGGATTTTCATTTGCATGAGATTAAATGCTATTTCTATGGCATACTGCTAACATGCAGGGCACCTATTCATAGAATGAGGATGTTGTCCTCGTTAGAGGTTGATTTCTTGTCCTGTAGCGTATTCTCAGTAGCAAGGATCCCTTGTTTGAAGGATTGGTTTGAGTATGCTATACATTGCATATGAAGCCTAAATACATTATTTAAAATATCAGATGAGGGTGCTGAGTTTATGTTATTCTATTGGACATATTTGCATACATAAGGAGCACTACTATTGAAGACACAGTGTGCTCATGCTGTGTTTTAATCCAGCATGCAAAGAGAGATAAGGGACAACTCTGAAAGTAACTTTTGTTCATTCTCACAAACACATGAGGGCAAACTCCTGAGGTACTATTTTTGGGTCCTGATTTCCTACATGTATCGTTATAGTAGGGTGCAGCTGTGGGGTGCTATCCTTTGCTTGGTTTAGCACTGAAATAGCATGCATATTTACAGAGAAAGGAGAACTATATTGAGTGCTTAAAATGACACCATTTTTTGTTCTAAGAACAAAAGGTGATTTTGATCAGATCCGGCATGTATATGCTGCTGATTTTAAGAGTGAAATTTAAGAATGAAATTAAATCTAGTGCTGCCATGAGGAGATGTATCAGCAAATGGCATCCACGAAGACTATATCTAAATGTCCTGTATAGTCTTCGTGGCTGGCATTTAGCTTGAATTTATTTCTCCTTGCTGGGCATCACTTACAAGTCTCTATTCCCCCAGAATTCAAATCATTTCACTCCAATATAGCTCTATATAACCTATTATAACACCAAAAGGTGAATGATAGAATGCCCCTACCAAACATGAGAAAATTTCCTTGAGTTACCTTTTTATAAGTGACTGAGACAAGATACAACTCATGAGATTGTCACAGTCCTTTGTGCACAATCCTTTTTTTAGTTGTTTTGTGCACAAAACCATTATATACCCAAGGCCATTCAATAACAACTCAAATTCATTGTTTCATTATAGATATGAGTTTAACATGTCATTTGCCTGAATTGAACCTAGGTGGGGGGATAATAGTCATTCCTTGCTACGGCTGAGATGAATCCAATTGACTATGAAACTAGTGATACCTAAGAGAATAATGGGGAAGAATAAATCACAGTAAACAAAAGTTATCAGTATTATTCCAAAGTAGCAGAACACTCTGCAATCGGTCTACCACATTGAACATCTTTATTTTCTAGCATTTCGATTAGTCTCAAGCCATGTATTCGAATCCTTTATTTCAGTTTTACCAAATTCAGATTCTTTCAATGATAAGCAGCAACCCAAAATAAACAGAATGCAATGCTCATGTAAGATGAGCCTCCTAGTTTCAAACATAATACTATATTGTCCAGTGACATGCCTGGCTGCAACCAAACCTTTATGCTTTTCTGTATCAGAACATTCCTACTGATGATCTGATATTGAAAATAGAAAGCTTTTATAATGCATTTTGGATGAATATCATATGGAAAAGGATCAATTTCCACAGACTGGTAACTTGAGATGAAGTTGTTTTGCTGATGTTTTTCACAGCATTTTGCTGGCAAGTACTGTTGAGTGAGTGGTTATTGCAAAGTAATTTTATTATTAATTTTTATATTAAGTGGCAATTTTTGTTGATAAACTAGAGTGGAAAATGCCTTAAAAAAC
This sequence comes from Pinus albicaulis, assembly GCA_034641835.2. Taxonomy (NCBI): domain Eukaryota; kingdom Viridiplantae; phylum Streptophyta; class Pinopsida; order Pinales; family Pinaceae; genus Pinus; species Pinus albicaulis. The sequence continues at coordinate 13,934 of JAXQQM020076450.1, forward strand.
ATCAATAGCGGGCACCCTGGCTACCCATGTTGCCCAACTTGAGAAAGATATTCTTCTTTACTTATGGATCACAGAAGCCACATTCCTAATAAAGATATTCTTGTTTACTTATCTTCAATATTAATTAATCTACCATGTTTTAAAATGTTGACCTTTATTATTTAAAGTGTTTTAAAAATAGTGAGAAATAAAATGCATAAGTGTAGATTAGGAAAACATGTAATATAAGTCACAAAATTCGAATTTAAAATTAAATATAAAAATTGAGATATTGGATATTAAAAGTAGACTTCAAGTGATATACAAGGAAATTTATGTGTGATTCACTAAATAAATTCATGTAAACTTGGAAAATGTAAATGCATCTACAAACATTGAGACCACTAGTGGAGAAAGAGTCTCCCTTCGCATATCCACAAGCACCTGTAGAGCTTTCTTGAACACCAAGAGTGATGATATTTGGTTTAGAACATAATTTTTAATTTATAACCTTTACTTCATGCTCTTATAATTAAAACATGCTAGGTATAAAGGAAATGTTTTAAATTTTACAAAACAATGCAAGGAAAGTAATGAAGAATAATAATATGTCAAACAATCACAATTCAAACATAAAATGTCAAAAAGTTAAAAGTAGTTTACAAGATAAATGCTTATAAAAAATTATTGATAGAAATGAAAATGTTATAATCATGATCATAAATGAAAAGCCAAAACTATCTCAAAGTTATTGATAGAAATGAAAATGTTATAATCATGATCATAATTGAAAAGCCAAAACTATCTCAAAGTTATTGATAGAAATGAAAATGTTATAATCATGATCATAAATGAAAAGCCATAACTATCTCAATGTTATTGATAGAAATGAAAATGTTATAATCATGATCATAATTGAAAAGCCAAAACTATCTCAAAGTGTGTAGATCATCTCGTTTCCATTGTCATCATCGACATCATTGTATTGAGTCCTGAAGCATTATCACTAACAAAAATCTCCTCCAAAATATCTCTAAACAAGATATTAATTAACACTACAAGAAGAAGGGTCATTTAGCCACACATTAGCACCACAATTTGTAAAGCATTTGAGAAATCTTTACTTTTCAAATAGTGGTGCAAAAGTGGTGATAATGTGGAGATACGCATGTGGTGCTACGTTGTCTGGTGCAAAGGTGGAGTTAATAAAAAATATTAAATTTGGTATTAAATGCATATGTGGCATTGCATGGTGTATGGTGCAAACCACCAAAAACCAATCTAACGTGCATCAAGATGTTGTGATGCAAAGCACCAAAACCAATTTTACAAAAATTAAAAATTTATCGTAAAAACATCAAAATTATTATAATAATAATAAATTGTATATGGTGCAAAGCTCCATAAAATAAAAAATGGTGCAAAAAAGTACATTTTTTTTATTATTATAATAAAATTTTATATGGTGCAAAGCACAATAAAATATGAAATGGTGAAAAAAAAATAACCTCCTTTATTTAGAAAGGCTATATATTGCATGTGGTGAGTATCCTCGGAAGAGTTTGATTTTATTACCAAAGAGAACATTTTGACCATTTTCTTATACTTAAATCCAATTACCATAAATATATTTAATTAATATCAAATGTTTTAGGAATATTGCTTCTGTGATCCATAAATTGTGAAAAAATATCTTTCGGTAAAAATCACATCCAAATAAATTTGGTCGACGCGTTTCGAACCAGCCAGTGTGGTTCATCATCAGGACTTGATGATGAAGCACACTGGCTGGTTCGAAACGCGTCAACCAAATTTATTTGGATGTGATTTTTATCGAAAGATATTTTTTCATAATATCAAATGTATTAACACAATTGAAGTATCTCATAGTTAAATCCAAAGTTTTTAATTTATTGTGTACATTAAAACTATGGTAGCTTTTTTTGTGCTTGGCTATATTATGGCAAGTATCAATTACAAGTAATGGAAGAGTCTCTCCATTGAAACATTCACATGATTCCAAGTTGATGGGCATAATAAATTTACATACATAATATCACTACTAATCATTTTGGTCAACATGGTATTGATCATGTAGATGAATCATTTCAATCTTTGAAAATTAAAATAAATAAATAAATAAAACTTCTAAGCAGTGTCATTTCAATTCCAATCCTCACAGAATTTTGTTTGAGTGAAAACTTCAAGATGGCATGATATTTCAAGAACTTTTGGTTTTCTAATCTATTACATATCTTTCTAGTTATGAAAATATATATTAAATAGATATATTTCACTTTAAATGAATAATTACAAAGTAATAATAATATCTACATAAGTTAAAATTTTAAGTATATTATACAACAACCAAAACAATGACTATATAAAAAGAGATAATTTTATTAAAGAAAATAAAAGCTATACATATGTTCCAACATTTATTATAAAAAAATCACTTTTCATTTATTAATATAATGAAATTTCTTAGGCCTTGAAATTTTTTTATTATGAGATATGAAAAAAACGAAAACGAAAACTATAATTCGTTCGAAATCATCTGTATTGCTCATCCTTAAAAGAGATTTTATCGCCGCCTACATGGAAAAATCATAAAAAAGAAAATTATAAACATAAGTTTGTGAATAAAAATACATAAATAAAATAAACGGAGAAAAACACAAACAACAACTTCAATTGAATTGAAATAAACCATAAAAAGTGTGTGCATTTAATGGTATTTCATAACTAAAGTATCCTATTGATTTAAAAAATAACTAAAGTGAACTAACCAAACATATGGTAAGGTTGAAGCATGATTCAAAGTTCAGCTTTATCTTCTCTTTCATCATGTTGATAAGTTACCTAAGACACATATAAGATAATATCAACACAACTATAAATTGTATTAATTTAAACTTTCATTTGCATATACTTCTTTCATATTATAAGAATTTATCTAGAACAAAAAAATTATAGGTCAAAAAATACCTCATAATCGTAATAGGATGATATCCATCTTTAATCTTTTCATGAATGAGAGAAGATACACCATAGCATGAAGCAAAATCTTTGTCATCTTTAGACATTTTAGTATTGAACACCTGCAACTGTATTTTAAATAACAATGAAATAGTTAGAAATTTCATTATATAAAAAATAAATTTTCCTTGAGAAGCATAGTAGTGTATTAATCTTACAATTTTTGCCTCTACAGATAACATGCCACCTTTCCCCGAAGGAGGGCATGTGGACAACCTAGAGGCTCGTACAGTATGTGCATATTTGTCTTTTCCAACCAAAGTTCCATTTTTCCTTTTTTTCTTAATATCAATCTCATCCAATAACCTCTTCCACTCTCCTTCTCCTATGAAGTGCGGCTTGACTACATTTTTGTTTCTTACCAATTCTCCTCTCAAACCATTCCCGGTATTTTTAATATATTCAACAACACTATGAAGAATTTGTTTTGGAGGTACAATTGCCAATAATTTATGCATAAGAGATACTAACTGATCCTTCTTAGATTTATCTGTCAAATAATCGTAGAAAGTAAATAATCCATATAAAAAATCTTAAGGTTTCTAGTATCATAGTAATGAAATTTAGGGAATGTAACATTGAGTACAATATATAATTTTTTTTAATATGAAACATGAAACGTTAAGTATATAGTTTAGACTACATAAATTGAGTATGCAATTTATGAAAAAGCATAGTATATGTGTTTTACCTTGATGACGAAGATGTTTAGTAATTGTAGGACTAAATAATCTCAATGATTCACAGTGAAGTATGTCTCTACATTTTCTTCCACTTTCATCATTTAAAACTTTCCCTTTTTCATTTAATGTGATTGTGAATGGCATACCATTAGTTGCCTCTCCTTTAACATATTCATTTGGATGTTTTAAGAGAGTTTGAAAAGATGCACCAATAGATGGTATATTTTGTTCATCTGATGGAGGAGATCGATTTTTTTGTCCATTGCTGTTGGTGTCTTCTTCGAGAACATTGATATTACTCCTGAACATTGCAATACAATATATTATTAATAATCATATGGTATGTAATTACAACCCTAAATCTTAAGAGTAAAATATAAATGACTAAATTTACCTTAGTATATCACCAAGTGTTGTTTCTGTATATGTTGCATTCTCTGTGTCAGAGATAGTTGTTTTGTATGCTGCATGAATTGCATATCTTATAAATGGATCAACATCATCCTTCATCAAGCACTCTCTATATGATTGCAGTCTATCAATTTCAAATCCAGTTTCAAGTGTAGGCTCCACATTATGGGAAGTATCAGTTACTACTAGGACATATACATCATGTGTAAAATCTAAATGGGAAGATGGAATTGTAGATAAATTACTTCCTTTGGAAGGTATCTCATTAATACGTATGACTCCAAAAGGTGTGTCCCTCATAAATTCATTTAAACTGTTTTTCCGAATAGACTTTAATTTTTTCTTCTTCGCATATCGAATCAATAGACCTAATTCAATATTACATATTTCTCAAGTTAGAACGAGTTTTATATACTTCATTGCATTAATCCAATAATGAAAAAAGTGCAATATGTATATATATATATATATATATATATATATATATAAAATAAAAGCATCAACCTTTGATTATTTAAGTGGAATAATGAGTATATTATAAAATGAAAAGTATGCAAATGAATTAAAATACATACAAGAAACAACAACAAAAATAGTAACTCATAATCAAATGAAACATTTTGAAAATATTTTAATCATAAAATATCATTTTGGAGGGTAAAAAAATGTTAACAAATCCTCTAATATCTAACTTTCCCTTGTAAAAAATAAAAAAAAAGAATCTAAATGTACATAATGATAATATATACAACATTGTTATCATGTTATAGTTCTCTGATATGTTTAACATTGAAATAATATTAATTTTTTTACTATGATAGGTTTGATTTTTCTAAACAAATCCATATAATAGATTTAAATGAAAATACAACTCTAATATAGTACTACTAGACATTTACATTTTCTTGAGTAGAACTATTCATAGAATTTGTCATTAATCATCAAAATAATTTTAATAGCCATTGTACATTTCAAGCATGTCTTCTTGCCCATTAAATTCATCATTTGAGCTACCACTAGTACATTTGGGGGAAATTCCGGCACTTGGTTCCAACATTTTTGACCAAATGTCAGAAATTTGCCCAAATTTTTTCAATCCCGCCCGAAACCATCGCTATACCGACATTTAGAGAAAAGTGTCGCAATACTGACAGTTATACAAAGTGTCGCAATTGCGACGTTTGGAGGAAGACGTCGCAATTGCGACACTATGCCCCAAAGCATCACTATTGCAACGGCTACTTCCAACGTCGCAAGTGCGACACAATGTCTAAGTGTCGCAATTGCGATGTTTGGAGGCATCCATCGCAATAGCGACGCTTTTTCCGCCGTCAGTATAATGACACTTATATGCGTGTTACATAAAAATATGACACTTATATGCGCGCTACATAAAAATGATTTTATTAAAAACTACATTAACGTCTGATATCATGCACGCATTCGCCCTCCGCTCTTGCAGAACATCATTCGCCCTCAGCTCTTGCAGAACAACATTCGCCCTCAGCATTCACCCTCAGCTCTTGCAGAACAACATTTTCCCTTAGCATTCGCCCTAATCTCTTGAAGAACAGCATTCGCCCTTAGCTTTCGCCCTCAGCTCTTGCAAAACAGCATTCGCCCTCAGCATTCGCCCTCAGCTCTTGCAGAACAGCATTCGACCTCAGCATTCGCCCTCAACTCTTGCAAAAAAGCATTTTCCCTCAACATTCACCCTGAGCTCTTGCAGAACAACATTCACCCTGCATTCGCCCTCGCGTTTTCCCTCAGCTCTTGTAGAATAGCATTTTCCCTCAGCATTCGCCCTCAGCTCTTGCAGAAAAGCATTCACCCTCAGCTCTTGCAAAATGGTAATTTCTTACTGCAGGCCCTTCCTCCTATAGTAGGGTTGACTCTATTTGGGTTTTTTTGGTCAATTCCATTGGATTCTGTTAGGCTGTAGGGTTCTCTCTAGATGTCTTCCAATGTTATTTCAGATGAGTTTCAAAGAGGATGTGTAAGATGTGTCTGTGCTTGCATGAATTTGACTGCACCAGTTTCATGAAGTTTAAGCTATGGATTTTAGTTCGACAAACTCATCCATCTCAACACCCAATAATGAATTGCCCTTGGTCTGATCTATATTGAAGTTGAAGTGCACTGTGGTAGAGAATGGGAGATCGAAAGTCATCAACTTTATCACAAGGGTAGTACTCTAGATCGAAAGTGATGAGCTTTAGTTCTCCAGATTTGGGGATTTTCTGATATTTGGGGATTTCTTGATGACATGCCGAAGGTCACATCCATACAACCATATCAAGTTCAATGTTGAGATCATTCTCATATACATATAGGTCACTGATATATAGGGTTAATATCATCATCACTATCCATGGAAACTGAATCGTTACAAAATATGTGATTGTGGTTGGCTCATTTATAATTATTACCCATTTACGGTAGAGCATAGAAACACTAAATATGGCCCGAGTAGAGCCTTTACAATAGGAAATGAAATTGTAGTTGCTTCGTCAATAACCAATAGCTCCACTTGAGAAAAAATTTCATAATCTTGGGGCTGGATATACTGCAGAGAAAAAAATTGTAGTTATCGTTCGTGCTCCAATATATTAATATACTTTTTACATTGAATTGAAGAAAGGGAAACAAGCAAATGCTAGCCATCATACAATGCTTTGACATAAGAGTTTTGAGTGGCATACTTGAAAAAAAGAACTCATCCACTGATATTTATAATCATTTGATTTATTCAAGTTAAACACAATGTCAAGAATCAAGATTCAATACCCTCTATTATATTCATCACCCAATACAAGATTTACATTTTTCCCAAAGAAACGCTTATTAAATTGGTAGCAATTATTTCTCCCTGCTTTAAAAACCCTACATTTAAATGAAAACAAGAATTGCATTTCAACTACAAAAATCTATTATTGTTCAAATGTACATGTGTGCATCACTTGTGTAGGGTATTCCTTTTCCACTTTCACATTATCAAATCATGTGTGCAGTATAGTTCATATTTTTTGTGATTTAGATTATCTTGAAAAAGGAAAGGTAAATTATTTTCCATGGAAAAATAAGGTTTTCCCTTTTTACTACTGGAAATGGTACAAAAAAGTTCCATTTCTACCCGAAACTCCTATGAAACAGGAACCAAATAAAGGCCATGTCCTCAATGGACATCATTTGGCTTTGAAAATGGCCATTGCACCGTGTTGTTTCCTATATTACATCACGATAGTTTCTTAGGTAATTTCTTGTTTCTTGAGATGAAAAACAACCAAAGAAATTGTGAAGATCCTTTCAAGAAATAAATGACAATTTCTCAATCATATATCAACTATTTATTATTTTATTCATTGGTTGCTTACTTTGAGAGAAATTTGACACTTTTATAAGGAATATAACATAAAAAAAGAAAATGGGAAGGAATTGATGAGGTAGATGACCTTTACTTGTTGTCAATTAAGAATTGATAATACATGATGTATGTTTTGTACTACAAACTAGATTCCTTCCTGGAGTTAGGACACAGAGTATTGAATCAAAGTTGTAGTTTCGAACTTCTTGTATCGGTTCATAAATCTTGAAATTTAGACATTGTATGTCTTCATTGCTTCATGTTTGAATAATTTGCATTATATCGTACACTAGGAGATTATGAATTATGATTATTATTGCTTTATGGATTTGTTAAGTTACTTTTAAGTTTGAATGGTTTAGTGTGAAATTATTCTTTTGTGCCCATAGGCCCAGGTGAAGGAATGCCAAGGACTGAGAACCATAGTTTTTAAATGGTATTGTTTCTTATACCCAAAAACCCCTCAATATCACTTCTTATTAGTTCTTAACAATAGTGTTGTAAACAATTTGAGAATTGATATAGAAAAATCTTGCGCTTCTCAAGATAAAGTCCTAAAGCTAAAGTGTGATACCATGTGTAATTCAATAGCCCCATTGTCACCTCACCAACCTCTTTTCACTTCGGGCTAGCTCTCCTCCAACTCAAGGGGCGTTCTCCCTAGTAGATGTTAGGGATCTAATGGCCCAACCAAACCAAGTCAAGAGCCCCCTAACTCTCTATGTTTACTACTATCAATCAAAATATTGAACAATAGGGTCAGACATGCATCCTAAAGATAAAATTTCCAGGGTATTTTTGGGTAATTTCAAAGGGAAAGTCCTTAAACACATATAATCAAGGAATTATAACGTAATTTCAAACATTAAATATCAACAAAATCGTTTAAAGGATATTGAAAGGAAAAAGGTGATGGAAGATAGAAAGTGCCTTACTTAAATGCTCTAAGGATTTTTCAATAGTTGCTCCAAAAGCTTCACTTCAAGGCCCTTCAAGATCGCCTCCAACAATGCTATACCATCAGCTTCAACAATGTTGCTCCAAAAATGTCCTCAAGGTCTTCACAACAAGTTTACTAGAAGTTGCTCCAACAATATATTCAATAAGGTCTTCATTGTCAACTCGTCTCTTGTTTGGGTGCCTTAATGTGCAATGACATGTTTCCAGGACTGAATTCAATGCAAGGCATATTTGAAATTCTAACTCTGTCTTCCGGTGTCTTACTAGAAATTATTTCAGTTTTCATTTTGTGTTTTCAAGTTATATATTGTTTTCAAGTTTTTACATTTATAATTTTACTACAATTAATGTGGCAGACTAATCAGGGCAGTACACGAACAACCCCAAGATGGGATGATCGCGGAAAGAGGCTAGCGGAAGAACATGTAAAGTGCCACCATTGCTCTATCTTCAGGTATTTTAGTTATTTACATAACTGAAATAATATTAATTTTGTTCAAATATGCAGACACCTAGCCATGGTACGCCTGATGATTCCCTCTATGAGGAAGAGCTTTCTTCATCCCTATCTCCAGCGTTCTTGTTGCGAAAAAAGGCACGAGATGGAAGGTCAGAATTTAATACTTTGATAGACGTGCCTCAAACACCTGAAACAAAAGAGAGGATAAAACAACTTATGAGCCAGCTAGAAACATATCAGGTAATAATAAAAATTCAAAAGGATATTTTTTTTGTTTTGCATGAGATGAATTGTGATAGTTTGATTTTTAATTTCTACATTGACTAAACTATCAAAAATTTCTTTTGTATGTAGCGTTTTCTGGCACTTGCTGAACCCGATGTTGGTGGTAGTGGGACACAAGGGAAAGAGATTGCCTAGCAACCCTCTCATACACCTTCTACTCCTTTTGGTGCCAGCCAAGAAACACACGTTGCCCAAGAAGACACCCAACCAACCACTGAATGTGTTGGCAGTTATGAGGCTGATATGGCCAACTAAATTATTGCATTTCCTAGAGCTACACGTGTGAGCTCCACAGGGACCATTAATGGCACGTTGTTGGTGAACGATGAAGGTGTCCCTATAAAGCACGTACAACTCCCAGGTAAATTTTAATATTTTAACTATTTCATGTACTCTACCTAAAACATATTTATCATGATTTTTATTTTTAAATTAATGATAATATATTATATTTTCTATGTAGGAAACAATGATTTCTACAGGTTTTTAGAGAGCCATGCATTGGTAATTTTTGGCCCAATCATATGCACAGGGTGGAACTCCCAGAATTCCAACCTGAAAAAAGAACTTCTATATTATCTAGAATCCCTTTTTGGGGTCGGAACATTTGACAGAACAGCGGTGGCTCGGGTAGCCGGCAAATATTTGAAATATACCAGGGACACCTATAGGACGCAGTTGCAATTTAACCCTTGATACAAGCATCCTCTCATAGTTCCAGAGAGTGAGTGGAGAGCACTCATCCATGACGGAAAAGAGAAAAGGGCAAAGAAAGAAGGAAAAATGCCAACTCGACCTGCAAGGTAAATTACAACTTTAATTCAATAGCTTTAATTTTCTCTGTTTAAAATAAAAGTGTGCTACGTCATATATGACTTCAATCTTTTGATGCTAGGTTTCCTAACACATCGAAGGCAACCAAATCTAGGATTGAAAAAAAGGGCCATCACAAGCTAGGCCAAGGGGGCTACTTGAAATTAGCCACAAGAATTGTAATTAAGTAGCTAAAATTTTTATAATTAATTGTATCGCCTTCCAAAATTTTTGTAATCCTATAAAATATTATTAAAAATACACAATCATATGTAATGTAGGGTGATGACTTAGGAACAGAAACTGCAGAGGAAGATAAAAATATCACTTTCCATTTCGGCTATCAAGCCGTAGTTGAACGTCACAGAAGCTTGGGGTAGGTCCCAAGATCCAGAATGCCTGATAAGGTAAAAAACTAACCTTTCAATATGTTCTTTTTCGTCCATAAATTTAATGTCTAACAACTTTGTTTAAATCAGGGGAGAAGCACTACTGACGAGGCAAATAACCCAGTTTTAGAGCCAGATGTAGATGATCCTCACGTGCAACCTGATCATTGTAGTGGGGACCAGGCCGACAATGCTACTATCAGTGAGGGCCGTGATGGTAATTAATTTCCACTTATAATTTTTTCTAATTATACCTTGATGGTTGTCCTTATAACATTTTTTTTTTAAATGACAGAGAATGTTTCCCTTGAGGATCTTACCACCAGAGAGGAAGACAGGGCAACAGTCCCAACGACGACAACTGGTGCACCAGGTAAATAATCTCATTGCAATTTTTTTTATTAATATTACCCAACTAGTTCAATGATATTTAAAAACTGACAATTAAAATTTAATATTATCTGTTTTTGTAGGCGATGCCCCGTCACTGGATGAGACCAGACATCGTGACTACGCAACTAGGTCAGCAGTGCGGGTCGAAAGGCACGAAACAGGAGTAGAGCATGATGATATTGATGATGTAATTAGGAGCTTTAAAAATAGGAAGAAGAAAAAGAAAATTTGACAATGTAAAATATTGTATTATTATAAGACAAACGTTACCATACTTGGAACATTTTTTTGCATTATATAAAAAACTCATTTATCATACTATTTTTATGTCAAGCATTAATTGCAATGTTTCCTTGCGTACTTTTTGTTGAATTGTTTTTTTATTAGTTATTGAATATTTTTTTTTTTATGCTCATGAAAGTAAAAAATGAAATATAGATTGGGTATTGGGGAATTGAGAGTGATGTGAGGGGGGGGGGAGGGGCCATAAGAGCTTCCACCTTCACGTGGTTGGCCCTGCTTAGTAGAGAATAATTTATTGGAGCGATTTAATCTTGGAGAAAACCTCCCTCGATCCAGCGTAGCAACAAAAAAGTCACTGTTGACTTAGTTGCTACTCTTTCAGATCGTGGGAGACTTGTTCCAAGTTCATGCGACTCCAATAAATTGTTCTTGAAATGAAGAGGAGCTTATTCAGGTATGTTTTGACATTTTCAACATATGTTCTAACATTATCATAAGAATTCATCTTAGAGTAAAAATACTACATCAATTACTTGTATTTATTGTATAGATAATGATGGATTTTGATTGACTTGGCAGTGCAGGTACAAATCCTCTTGCATCATGAGCAATACAACTTGTCAACCAGGGTCATGTCCAGGATATTTTTTCTTGTGCGCTTGACCAAGTTTGTAATGTCACATTTTGTAAGTTCCTTTACAGTTCATAATTCAATATTAAGCTTGTTCACGATTATTATCTAGGTTTTTTGTATGTGTTTTTTCATCCATTTGATTGTAAGCAACTATGCATGTTTCCTGTTGTTCACTATGATTTCTCCCATTACCACTCCCAGGATGAATCCGACTTTATTGTTACATAGGTTACTTTATTGTTACTATGATTTCTCCATTTACGATTTCACAGGTTACATCATGTAAAGTTGTCAATCTCAGGTTGGTGATGAGCTTTAGTTCTCTAGATTTGGGGCTTTTCTGATATTTTCTCCCTCATGTCATTCCTGCATCACCTCGTTGTTTGAGAATGCCAATTGTCTACCACTTGTACCAATTGGCACATGTCAATCTCTGAGTGGTGCCACATTTCACCTATTTTCGGCCCACTTGACCACCTGAAAAACTCAAATCCACACACCATGTGTCTTTATCATGGAGTGCCACATGTCCTAGATATTTAGGCCAATAGGCCTTCTGTTATGAAAGAGATCAATTTTTTTTCATCAACACTTCTTATCTAGGCACGACACCTGTTACTTGTTTAATCTGATGGTCACAGTCTCTCGGGTTACCTTCTAGGTTTGACATACCACTAGTTTCTGGTATATTTCCATGGAATCGGTCTGAAAATACCAGCAACAATCCACACACCTGCAACTATCGACAGACCTGCCGTTTTAGTAGCTGCATTTCCGCAACTGCCAATACACTTGTCATTTTAGTTGCTGCATTTTGGCAGCTACCAATACACCTGTTGTTTCATTCTCCTGGACTCTGTGTATGCATATTTTTCAAATAATTTTATCACGAATTTGGCTGTAGTGCTTTGATATGCCTTTGAATATTTTTGCAGGTTAGAAGACATCTCAGGCCAGAGCTATTGAATAGACTTGATGAGATAGTTGTATTTGATCCTCTTTCTCGTGATGAGCTCAAAAAATTTGCTAGACTACATATGAAAGATGTAGCGATTCGTCTTGTAGAGAGAGGTGTTGCTTTAGGGGTTACAGATGCTACTCTGGATCTTGTTCTTCAGGAAGCCTATGATCCTGTAAGTAATCACTTTGTTTTTCTTTCTTTATTATTCAATGTATATCTTGCGAGGGGATGTTCCCATTATGGTTTGTTATGAGACCGTTGTCAATTTCATCACCGTCCCTCATAATATGTTTGATTTTGTTTATAAATAATAAACAATTATTACACCAAACAATAAACAATTAACTGTACTATGAGTAATATGATATCTTGAAATAATTCTCTTTATAGTTTCATAACCTCTGCTCTCACTTGGTGTTGTCTATATAACTAAGTGTGTCTTCTTTAAAATTATAGTTACAGCAGAAAATGAATAATCAACTGCACTGTGAGTGATATCTTGTAATAATTCTTATTATAATTTCCTAACCTCTACTCTCACTAGGTGTCTATATCACTAGGTGTATCTATTTTAAAATTATAGTTTCAATGGTAGATAAATTGTTATCTTAAAATTATAGCTTCGATGGTGATACCTTGTGATTGATAATGCAGTTTGAAGCAACTTTGGCTTTGACTAATATAGTCTCAGGAACCTCTGAGAATACAAAGGTTGTGATTGATTATGGGGCACTGCCTATATTTGTGGAACTTCTTACCTCTGGGAATGATAATGTTCGAGAACAGGTAGCACGTTTATTTTAAAGGCATAAAATTATTCTTCCCAACTATCTTTATATGTCTGTAATTTTGGAATTTGATTTAAAAAACTAGTACCCAACTTTGAGTTCAACTGGTGTTCATGTAAGGTTGTTTGGGCTTTGGGAAATATTGCTGGAGACTCTGCAACATTTAGGGATTTTTCCCTCAGTCATGGAGCTCTGAGGTAGGTGCTTGCCCAGTCGAAATACTACCATAATTTCAATGATAAGAAATGCTACATGGGCTCTGTCAAATTTTTGCCGTGGTAAACCCCAACCACTATTCGAACAGGTAAGCAGAATACATTTTCTGCCTCTTCTTCTTAGTTCGCAGATACTGTGGATTTTTTTTATAGATCTTGGTGCTTGGTAGATTTGGACATAATATGGACCTAGGCACTTGTTCATTACAATGACTCTGTCATCAGGTTTTAGAAAATGCTCAGAAATTTGGGTTTCACAAGGGGATTACCCTTGCTTTCAATTATCAATTATCAATCACATTCAAAAAAAGTCTTTCGTAGCATTGCTGAGCTCTTTGTAGGTGAATTTCCGAGGCAATTTCACAATATCTGAACTAAATTTGTTTGTCCTTTTCAATACTCTGTGCTTGTAACAGAACCAGACAAACAATCTAGTGGCCAATGCAACAACAACAACACCTCCTGTTGCAATGCCTGCAATTCACCCTCTCTGCACGCATGAATGACTATGGCACCTTCTTTTGTGAACAGGTACTGGAGCTGAAGGTACTGGTTTCCATTAGGATCGTGGAATTCAACATCCAAAATAGTATCAAATTCCACTGCAATAGTATTCCCCGGCGAGGGAAACAGTTCATTGAGACCTATTGGACTCATCACCCCCAAATAGCCTCCAAGGCTACCCAGAGTGTGATCATCTTTGTTGCTGAGTATATTTTTATTTTTTCAGTGAGAGTTTAGGGTTTCTCTAACATAGCTTCATAAATCCGATTCAGTGCCTGCTTGAATATCGTCACATAATACTCATGGTTTGGATTGATGAACATGTTTTGAATGGTTGGTTGATTCATAAGAACCACCCATATAGTCATCTTGAGATATTTCAGAAGTTTTCTCGTGTTTCCTTTTTCACCGTTTCTAGTGGGTGGGATGGTGTGGGGTGATCCATCAATACTAGTGCTCTTGTAGTAGGGAATTTTTTTTTGGGGATATAAAGGAGCATTTGATGTAGATATCCCATTGGATTCATTCATAGATGGGCAGGAGAGGTCAAGAATTTAAATTAAAAATATGCAACCTCTAGCATGGCAACCTAAAGGCCGCGAGAGACACTGGTTAAAGATTGTTTTGTGCTGTCCTTAATATAGTCATGATTTCTTTCTATTATCTTAATGCAAATATATAGTCCGGTCTCATTAAAATGAGGATTGTGGTTGTATTTCTCTTTGGTTGTTTCTCTCTTAATGCTCCAGAAGTTGCCAGAAGTTGCAATAGTTGTTTAGTTTGCCTGTTACAACTTAAAAGTGGTTTTTAGCAATGGGAGTCATGTTTTTTAAGGTTCATACTAATATGAAGATCTTGTAATTCTATATTTAGGATAAGAGAAGATGGCCTCTGATTTGGGCAGTATGACAACAATTGCCACATCTACCTCATTGTGTAACAATGGAAAGGGGAAGAATTTGGGTGCAATGTTTGATAATTATGGCAGTCAATTTTCTTCTCTTTCAGTTTTTTCACCCATTTCCTTTAATTGCTCAAGCAGAAGAGGGAATTTGAGATTACGCGATAGAGATAAAGTAGTTAATACAAGAGCTATGGAAAAGGAGTTGTACTTCAACAAGAATGGCTCAATGACAAAAAAATTGTAGTTCAAATAAAAAACTATGTTTAAAGGAAGGTCACCCGCACGTGAAGCTTCACTGCGGTGGATCTTTCCTTGTCCACTTATATTCGATTTTAATGTGTTATTTTATTTTTTCATGGAGGGTTGTTTTGGAATATGGTGTGCCATTCAATTGCACACTTACTGAAAGAATTGTCAATTTGTCTTGTAGGCGGTGTGAACAAACTTGCTGATCTTGTTAGAGTCACCCTTGGGGCGAAGGGCAAAATGTTGTCTTGGAGAGCAAGCATGGTTCTCCAAAAATAGTTAATGATGGTGTGACAGTAGCTAAGGAGGTAATTTGTAGATGTGTGCTCTGGTTTTCTTTTTAACGTTGTATTAGTTCCCCCTCTTAAATGTCATAGATTTGGTAGGCATAATTTGAAAACTCAAAGGTGAAAGGAAACATATTTGTTACCCAACGGTCTACTTGGCCTATGGACTAGCCACATTAGAGTAATGCATAAATATTTTCACAAAAATAAAAGGAAAGGGTTATGGCTGAGTCAAATTTTATTGTTATTGACAGTGTAATGAAATGTATCTCAATGCTATGGTTTTGGCCTTTTTATTGGTTGAATTAGAGGACCCAGTTGAAAATATTGGGGCCAAGTTGGTAAGGCAAGTTGCGGAAAAGAAAAATGATTTAGCTGGGGATGGAACCACAACATCTGTTTTTCTTGCATAGGGAAGTGAGGGTGTAAAGGTAACTTTTTGTCGATAACACTGGATTAAGATCATCTATTCATTTTTGTAGGGTATTATGGTGTTTGGTTTTTTAGTTTTGGGTTGGGCTTATTGAGTCTAAGATAGTTTTGAGTGAAAAAATCGCTATCAAGTATTAAAAAATTTTGGTTCTTTTGTGAAAATTTATGAGCTTGTTAGGAAATACAAACTGACAATGGTTGTATCTTAAATTTGTGGAAAATAATTTGAAATGAAACCTTTTTGTTTAGGTTGTTGCAGCAAGTGCAAACCCCATTCAAATTACTAGGGGCATTGACAAGACAATAAAGGCCTTTGTTTTGGAACTCAAAATTTTGTCAAAGGAGGTAAACGCTTGCCTTTTAAGTAGGCTGGTTCTCCTTTTTGCTGATGGTTTGGTGTATCTAATTGAATTAGTTGCCTAAGGTATTTTTGGTTGCAAACTCCTTTTCATTTTTCATACAGTATTGGCCTTGTGGAATACATTTGATTGTGTGGTCTTGTTAGATCTACAAAATTTGTAGTTGCTTAGTCTTATGGCCGAGGTGCACTTTTATTATGGAAATAGTTGATGCAATATTTTCATTTAATCCTTACTGCAGGGTAGCATGTTGAGAAGTTTCTTGTGAAACATTTGGTATTAAAAATGACACTTGATCCTATACAGCATCATGCACTTGACTTCAAAATTCATATTCAAAGTGTGCCAGACAATTCTTGCAAAATTTCAAATATTTATGTTGTTTTAAACCATTATCTTTTCATGTATTGGATGCTGAAAATGTGAAAAATACTTTGGTATGAAACCAACTGGTGAATAATTTCCAGCAAAACAACCACTTCCAAGACATGATTTAGAAGTAGAACATATGTACTTATGAAGCATAGAAATATATCCTTGATGCATTATCAATGTTTGGCTAGGGTTATTTTTGGAGAAAATAACTCCTTATCCCTAGAATAGTGATATTCAATACAAGTAAATGCCAGAGAAGAGAGATCATCGTGTGACATAAACCTATTAACAAAAGTGAACAGGGAATGATTATTAATTATGGCATACTAAGTTGTTAGTGATTTTGACTATTTGTCTTTAACATGTAAAAATGTTAAATTCCAAACTTACATCATCATGGTTTGGCATCATGAGCTTGAATAATTGTCCATCATGCTCATAATTTCATTGTTGTATTCATATCTATAAAAAATGTTTCAAATAATAATAATAAAGTTCTATAAGATAAATCCATACCTCCATGCTGCTACTCATTGTGAGACAAAGTCAAAATTGAATTACACAATCTGACACATAAGAATCTCCTATATCTCGGTGTTATGTATCCAAATTCTTATAATAATGCCTTCAAGACTTATGTTGACATTTCCAATGAGATATTTGAGCAATGAAAGATGGAGCCTTCTTCATTGTTTTATATGTAACAGTATTTTATTAATATAAAGATTGATGGTTTTTTCTTTCTGAAAATGAAATGTAAAAATAATTTATTGTGGTCAATTGAAAAGTTTTTTTTAAAGCTTTTCAGTATGGAAGGGCGACATAGATATATGCCCTTCTAATTGAAATTCGGACCTGCCCTTCAAATTTTATCACTGTGTGGGACCTTAACAAACAATAAAACTATTCCGCCGCGCGTTATATAAAGCATATAACAAAACCTTTGTGAAAACTTCAAAAAAACCCTTTAGCCGTGGTTATTTCATCACGAATTGATCATTTTACCATGTACCTTCTTCTAGAGGAATATTCTTCCACTTGATTAGGTACTTAATAATGGTTATATGTCAAAGAGATACAGAATGTTTATCTATAACTTTTTGTGGTTCAAGAATCAACTTTCATTCTTCATGTAATTTTGGAAGTTCTATTTACATTGGCATATTTTTTCCCAAAACCTTTTTTAGGCAAGATACATGAAAAACCTTATGAATGCAAGAAGAAGGAAAATATAACTTCTATACCACTTGTGCAATCCTATGAATAATTATTTAGGGCCATAAAATTTTGAGCTAATTCTTTATTCTTCTTTTTCTTGAATGAAGATTGCTTATAATGCTATAATCTAAAAAATACCCAATTACCCTCCTCAAATTATCTTTCACTTTAATGTTGTTCCCCTTCTTGTTTTATCATGTTTCATGTCATTTGAAGGTTTTCCATAATAATTTTCAAAGTTTCTTTAATATTTTCCATATGTCACTTTGTTTCCTATACTTTGGACTTATCTTGCAAAAAATATGAGATACTAAGAGTTGGATATCCATAAAGGGCCTTAAATCGGGAACTTTTAGTAGATGTGTGTGTTATCACTCAGGTTTTCCTTGAAGTTGTAAGAAAAGGAAAGTATACCCGAAGTAACCATAAACCAACATTCAGATGCAGAATGTAGCCATTCTGCATCCAGAGAGGGCTCTCTCTTTATAATTTATCTTTGTTCTTAGAAAGTTTTAGGCTAGTTATAAATCCAAGAGTTTGTTTGAAAACACTGGAATTCGCCAACTAAGGGCAAGGTTGAATATTTTTAGGCCATTAGGCTATGGAGTCAAAGGATGGCTTTACTGGATTTCTATTCTACACACAAGATGGTTTTGCAGGGCAAGATAGCCAAACAGAGAACAATTTTTAGAATTTAAAGTGGATGGAATGGGTTTGAAGGGATGAAAGGTAGTTAAGAATCTTTCAACATGTTCAAAAGAAAGAAATGAAATGATTACAAATAAAGAGCAGTGAAGAATTATTTATTATAATAATCAAAATGTTTAAATTAGCGAAGCAAGAGCATTTAAGAATTCGTGCTTATAACCAATTTAGAAGAAAACATTAAGAATAATCACATCTGAAATCAGAGTACAATTAACTAAATTCTGATTTATTCTTTTATGTCAACTATTCAGAAATGGACACAATGATATTATAAACAGATATAAAACTTAAGACATAGGGTAGAAAGACTTATTGAACTGCAGTCCAACACATGAATCCCGCTAAAAGTCTTGAGCTTCAAATTGTCATCCAGCAAGCCACAAGTACATTTCTCCAAAACACTTTTATTCCAAAAATATCAATGTCACAGCAAAGTAGTAGAATCCCCCCAAAATACTTCCAAGAGTGAAGTATTTATACAAATTCTAAACTAAAATATCTTGAAAAAATATCAAGATTAGTTCACAAATCTCTCCAACTATTTTACATAAATAGAACTTAAGTAAAGGAAACTCAAACTAATTCATCTATTTGGCACTATTTTGTATGGATAGGTGATGAAAAAGAGGAGAATTCGAATTTTATCCAACTCTTAGTTGATGATGAGGCATCCAAGTCACTAACTGCTTCCTTTCTTTGTGCAATTCTGCTCCAACAATTCTGCAAATTTGGGGTCCAATGATACCCTTATATTTCTCAATTCGTAATAGATATGTAAAAAATGAAAGATGTTATTGTAGAAAAATATGTTGGTGAGATAAACATCTTTCAATTTCCTAACATTCTTCTCCAAATGTGCACAATATGCTCTGCAAAAAGATGCGTAAAACAGAGTTTTACAGAGTCCGAAAAATAGCCTCTAAAGATGTGCATGTATCTCTCAGTCTGGAAATTAATGTCAAAAAATGAGATAGGTTTTTAGATGGGTCTCTTGGTAACAAAAACCTCCTTCAGTTTTGTAATATGTATTTCATATTGGCCACAATATTCTGCAAAATGATGACTTATGAGGGAATTTTCTGCAAAAAGTGCTTTCCAACATTGTTTAATATTTCCAAAACCATAATGGCTGTTAGAAACGTAAGGGTTTTTGTAGACGGCCCTCTTAAGAACATAAACATCCTTCAGTTTTGTAAGTCATCTTGGATTGATCACAATAGTTTTTGCAAAGCTATGACTAAAAATATGCAATTGCCAAAAATGTTCCTTCTTGTTATGTTTTTTCATCTTTTCTTTCTTGCTCTTTTGACTATTTTACTTTCACTTTAGAAAAACCTCACTATTGGTGAAAATTATTCTCCTCTCTTTTTACCATTTTATTGCCCTTACGTATTTACTTTTACTATTTACCTTTGGTGTTGCTCTGTAATTTCATTTTAGCATCGCGACTTTTACGATACACTTTAACCCGCGATACTCTTTAGTTTTTATGCTTTCTAACTTTCTGTTTGAATAGATTTGATAATAATCTTGGAGTAAACAAATCTTATGACTAGTATTAAGATTGTTTATCCAGGGGATGTGATCCTCTCACCTCTTCGGGGGACATGGCAATTATATTTTCAAGCAATTCCCCCATTGGACAAGGGAGTGAGGTTTTGACCGGGTTCAAAATGGAGCATCATTCAAGGCTACGGGGAACTCCCATTTTGGTTCTTGTGAAAAAATGAAAATTTGGCTAATGGTGAGGGTGAGTAAATTCACGGGAAAAACGAGGTCCATTTGCGATTTAGTAATTCAATTACAGGTTCTCGGGTCACGGAATGAACTGGTAATTAATTCTAACTCTGTTTTAGTGAAAAAAGGAAACGAGGAGATTTCAACGGAGTTAGGTTGAATTTAGGGTAAATACTGTTTTGGAGAAAACAACGTTTGGATGGGTGCCGACTAAGGTAGATAATCTTAAGGAGGCTTATCTGCAATCTTCTTTGAAAGGATAAGGTAAGTGGACTTCACAAATTCGAATTTTGAATTTTTGCATGGAAGGCATTTTCTTTCAGCGTACAAAATGATGAAAAGACGTGAATGTTTTGTTTTATTGGCAAAAAGTCAAACGGGGGAATTTTTATTATTTTTGTAGGATGACATCGATGTATGCGATGGATGCGTCAGGGGTCAGGGCGGTAAACGGTAAATTCCCTTACCAACTTTCGAGACGACCCGGTTTTAAAGCGAGGAAGCGCTAATTCCACGGTTAAATGACACGTAGCCATTTGCCTTTGTTTAGCAACAAATCGCATTTCGCGCGTTAATATTCGTACAAGGGATGGCTAGCGGAATGTTTGTGGACCGTAGATCTCCGGTGGAGTGATCAACGGTTGGCGGAACATGGAATTGGCGGTGAGTTAACAAGCGGGGGTTTAATGTGATTAATGTTAATTAATCATTTCGGGTGGGTTTTGAATGGAGTTAAGCGATTAATTAATCCAGGCAGTTAATTAATTTCGATGGTTTAATAGGGTCGGGGTTACGGATGGTGTATTTCGAAGTTTTGGTTTAAATTAAAACTTCGGGTTTTATTCATTTTAAGATTTTAAAACATAAAACATATTTTAAAACCCTTTCAATATTTTTATTATATGGTAATAAATTAATGCAATTTATTAACCATATAGGAAATTTAGGGGATAGTTTATAAAGGATATGTTTTTAAACAAAGGGTATTGTAATGAGGGATTTATTTCAAACATATGGAATTAAATACTTTGGCTAAAAATCTATAATAGAGGGTTTGGGGATATTACATAGGAGTTAAATACAATAGGATAAGGTATTTTTATTAAGGATTTAATAAATAAATCAGATGTTAATATGACAAAGGGACAAGGGGAAACTCAAAATACTTTTACAGCTAGGAAAATGGAAATTCAAGTAAGTACATCATCTCAATTTCAACACTTAAACATAGAATAGCAAGTAATTTTGAGGGATTATTTATGTGCATTTTGCATGATTTTCCTAAGTAAAATAGAATTTTACTTAGGAAAAGATTAAAAAGTGAATGATTATAATGATAAATAACTAAGTACTTAGGTCTTTTTGATCATTAGGCGGAGGGTCGGGTCCCTCCAAAGTCAAGAAATGCCTTGAGCCCCTTTAATCTTCGATTACCTTAGCACTTTGGGGGAAATTAGTAAAACTCTTAGGAGAAAGTGTTCAGGAAGTTAATGATTTTAAACACCTTTTTGTGAATTCAAGTGTATTTTCTTCTTCGGTACTTGTGATGAAAGTAAAGAGGATTAAACACATTTAAACGGCATCATTCATCACATGAAACTTTTAAACACCATCTACCTACCTATCTACTACACTACCATTTTCTCTTCTTTATTAGGGTGCCTTAATTTGGCCGAACCTTATCAATTTTCTTTTCTTTTATGGCAATTCTATCTAATTCTCAACTTATTACATCCAAGGGCTGGATTAAGTATTGGGCACCTTTTATTAACTCTACCTATCTACTTATCTGCCATGATTAAAAATTTGTTTGGTCAGATATTTATTCTCTATTCTACAACATGAAATTGAAACATGAATGAGTGAGATTTCATGATTTGACTCTTCATAAATTGTGGCAAAAGTTTGACAAGGCTGCACACAATTGCTTTATTACAAAAATGAAATAGTAGTGGCATTTGGATTTGCACACTTTCCTTGGTCTATTTTTGCTTGGGGTTCATTTCTTTCATTTTCTTGACCAATTTATTTTTTTCTTACCCTTTGATTTTTCTTTTGGGGTATACCCTCTTTATTTTTTAAATTTTTTTTTGATTTTTTGTTTTCAAGAAGTATGGAACACCTTTGCTCAAGAAAAAGGTTTGAACATATTCCATAGTTCAATCAAGACAATCTCATGAAAAATGACACCTATTGGTATAAGAGTCTGAGTGTGATAGGTAGTATCATATTACCATTCTTCCTTGACGAACCCACTTCATCCATTAAGATTTCTTTTCTAAAGTAAAGTATGAATAACCTTAAAAACATTTTGTTAACTATTTTTGTTTGACCATTTGATTGTATTTGATATATAGAACTCATGGCGAGATAGTGTTTTTCCTCATATTAAATAGTGCTTTCAAAATTTTCTTGTGTGCTGAGAAAACCTTGAATACAGATTTCTTTCCTGGACATACGCATAAAGCATTGTTTATGTACTTTGAGCTCTAAAAATCTACAAATTTGTCTATATAAATGACCACAAAAAAATTAATACTTACCTTTATATTTCAGCATACTGTAAAGTCTATTGATATATCTTCTGGTCTTTGAATATGTATGTGGAATGGTTGAAGTAACCCTAGAGATTTCACTATCTCTCTTTTTATTTATTATACAAAAGCCTTACCTTCTCTTACAAAATTTTTGAATATCTTTCTTCATTCCTTCCAAAAATATATTTTGAGTCCTTTGGGAATGTTTAAGGAACCATTAGGGAATTTTGGGGTCTAAAATGGGCCGCCTAAAAAAATGTACAACAAAAATAAACTTTATAACAACTAATAGGATTCAAAGATGATGATGTCAACCATGAGGGATGATTTGCATTTTTTAAATAAAAGGTTAAAAATATTAAAAATAATAAAATAATAAAATTACTTTTCAATTCATATTTTAAATTTATCTCCCACACTTTTTACTCAAATTTCAAGTGGGAGTACTTATTCAGATCCAAAATTTAATTCATCATCCAAGGAGTACCCATAGAAAATATGCAACATGGTACTCCTTGGATGAGGTCGTTCGTATCAGCAGTACCCACTCAAAGAATTGAGTAAAAAATTTGGGAGATAAGTTGAAAATATGAGTTGAAAAAGTAGTTTTTCATTTTTCCCACTGTAAAATTTGATGATGTCATCAAATCTTATTTGATTTTCACTATTATTTTATAATTTCCTTAGGAGGCCCATTTTAGACCTCAAAATTCCCCTAATGCCTACATCCTACCATCGGAAGACATGGGACTCCTTTAATATTTGTTTTTATTCAAATATGTATGCGTGCATAAAAATATTCTACATTTGCACCAAACTATATCTCTCTTTCCTCCCAATACTCCATAGAGTTCATCTAATCCTTTATAATTTTAGTTTTTTGTTTGGGCACTATTTTCATTTTTCCATTGCTGCTTAAGCTTCTTCTAGCCACCTAGGAATAGAAAATGTAATTGGATATAAATTTGAGGCCTCTTATTTTAGAAAGAGAGCATGTACTAAATTTTCCTTACCCATTTTAGGATTATCTTAAAATTAAAACTTTTTACATTTTTCTTCTCATTTTTATTAATATTCTAATGAAAATAATAGCTTCAAAAAATACTTTATGCTATCATGGTATATCTTGACTTTAAAGTGCCTCCCAATGATATACTATCCCCATTTTTTATTGCATGTAATATTTCTTCCATTTATTTTCATACATATATTTCACCAAATATTTTTCTTTGAATTCCTTGCTTTTAAAAAGCCAATGATATCCCTTATTTTTTAATCTTCATTAAATTCCTTGTCCTAATTACCTCACACTCTACTATGAATGTTTTGCAAAAGTAGGTGCAACCGATATTTGAGTGTAGAAGACATGTCGATTAAAAGAGAATTCCAAAGTAGCCTCATCATTCCATATAAATGATATTTTCTTCAAGAGATATGTGAGTGGACTTGAAATGCATGCATAATTCATAACAAATTATCAATAATATCATGTAAGTCTAAAAAATCTTCTAAGAACCTTGATTTTCTTAGGAATAGGTCATTTTATTATAGCTTGCATCTTTTGAGGCTCAACTTCCTCCTTCCTTCCAGAAACAATATGAACCAAATACTCGAATTATTATTTCCCAAAAAGCACATTTGGATATTTTTACATAAAATGATTGTTCTCAATAATTTATATAACTTTTGCACACGTTTAGTGTGGTATTCCCATGATTTATTATAAATATATGTATTATCAAATAAAACCAACACAAATTTTATAAGATGGGGATCAAACAAAATGTTCAAAGTCGAGCCCGCGGACTTTAGCGACGATAAACATAATTAAAACCAAACTAGCATTCCAAAATAGCACGTGGACGTCGGTCAATTTTGTACTTGAAAACCAAATAATTCCGCCCTAATCTTTTTGTGAATTAGAAGTTGAAATTTTAAAAGCGTATGGAGGGAGAGTTATGACGGCGCATTTCTTATCAAATTTGCCCTATTTTTCGAGTTGAATTTCCACTACGCGGCGGCAGAAACAGATACTGCTCCAAATCAATTTCCACACGTACTCCTTAATAAAAGTTACTTTGTTCCCGGATGCGGGTGCATTCGATATGGCGCCCAAGGCAGTAGGACACGGATGTGGCGATTTCATATATTCGCATTAAGTTTTAATGCTTGTTCAATTAGTAATATTTAAGTTCAAGGTTTTCACATCAAATCGCATTAAGTTTTAACACTTTGTTCAAGATGAGACCTCCACTCAGTTAAATTCCACATGCTCCAATATCATCTAGCCTTCGGCTCTCATTAATGAGAAATTTAATTATGACGGCGTTCTTGGATTGCATTGCAGGTCGGGTTGATAAATGGCGTTTCACTATGGTTTCGGGCCCGAGAGCCACAACCTTTGAATTGCGGATGCTCTTCGGTTGTTGGGTTCTTTGCACGCTTGTGACGAAGAGGCGCCAGCTAGGCTTGCTACTTAGACCTTGGTACATATACGCATTTCTCTGAATCCGAGTCTATGTCATCTTCCTTGGTTTCTTGGAATCCTGCTTCTCTTGTCTCGTCTTGTACTTGCTACTGAGACTACACCCATGCCTCACCATCAAAGGATGTGTTGTCTGGGGGGAGCACCAGGAGTAAACCCCTGCGTGCTCCCTCCCAGCCCCTCCAGCGAGTCTTCTTCCCAGGTCAATGATTATTACGAGTCAGCTATCCAAGCACTAGGAAGTGGACGGGAGTCGAACTCTAGGATACGGCCTGCGTGTGACTCCCACACTCCTCATTCCCCACCTCTTCACCTTCTCCACATGATCACTATGCTTTTTTTCCTTTTAATTTATCTTTGAACCGCCCACGAATCATAGCTTCAATCACCGTGGCTTTCCATGAGGAGGCCCAAATGGAGGAACAATGCCTCCCGTCCGTGAGTCACAGAGCTTAGAAAAGTCGCCCGACATTCGAGCCTTCAAGAGGAGTGGTGGCGTGAATGTGGAGATGGAACACAGCGATCACGGACCTTAGAGAAGGATGGTTCCGGTGTCGAGGAAGCACCCGGAAGGAGTAGTTTGGTTAATTTGGTTTCTTGGCCAAGGCCCACTTAATTGTGCATGTTTTTTAGATTATATTCTTTGTCTTTGGACCTGTGTATTTTTGAATTACGCAAATGTTCAAATTGGTTTCCCCATATGAGGGTAGTCTTATTTTTATTTTTTGATGACAATTTTTCCATAAGTATAGGCAATGTTTTTACTAAAGTCATCTTTGTAATTTTATTCCCCTTGTTAATAGATTAACTTTACTTAGAAAAAAATGTTGCCTTTGTTTCTATTTAACTGTTTTTGAAATATGAAGCCATGTTTATATGATTGTTTATAGTTGAACGATGTGGGGTGGTTTATTATATTAATATTTCACGGTCTAATTATGTTCATAACATTGGAAAAAAAATGTTGCTCTGTTTTTATTTTAAACCTATTTTTTGAAATGCAGAACCATGTTTATATGATTGTTTTATAGTCGAAGCACTCGGGGTGATTTATTATATCAATATTTCATGGTGAATTATGTTCATAAAAATTGGGAAAATTTTTTACTTCCATTTCTATTTTAAACTGTTTTCAATACAATATTATTTATATAGTCTACGTGTATGCTCTCTCGTATATCTACGGGAACCTTTTGATATGAACGGGGTGGATCTTTGTGTGAGCTACTGTGGAAACAAGAGAGCTTGAGACACCCATCTGGATCCAACGAGATGGTTACCAATTTTGGAGTGCTTGAAACTTTAGATCTGCAATAAAACTGGGTTTTTATATGAGATGGTTTTATTTCAAAGGAACAAGCAAACTGAGAACATACAATCTTCCCCAGGTTTATACATATTTTCTCTATCATGGATTTCTGCATGGCGAGGCATATATCAAATTTGTATGTCTCCGCACACTACAGCCATCCGCTTTATGATACTATTTTATGTGTTGATAGGCTATCACTGCGCCTTCAAAACCGCGATCTTTGATCTATGTTGCTAGTTTATTGATATGGTGTGATGGTATTTTTATATTTTGGACATATCACATTCCTCACATGATTAGCAGTTTTCTGTTCAAGGATTTTGGGTACTTTAATTTGTATTTGTTAATGGATGTTGTACTCTATACATTGCTTTACTATTTTA
Organism: Pinus albicaulis; assembly: GCA_034641835.2. Lineage (NCBI taxonomy): Eukaryota > Viridiplantae > Streptophyta > Pinopsida > Pinales > Pinaceae > Pinus > Pinus albicaulis. Next base: position 41,038 of record JAXQQM020076450.1, read on the forward strand.
CATCTTGCTATTTCACTTTATTATAGATTCCTCGGGCATATTTGGATGCTTTCTCAAATTGTCGATAATCTCCATGGACCATTCTTTGGGTTTTATATCATGTCTTGTATTTGACATGGAAGGTATTTTTCTATCATTGTACTGCAGGGTGGGACACTTTTAAGGATGGATATTTGGGTTTCCAATTTTAGGATGTGAAAATGTAATGACTTCATGGGCGTTTTACTTCATATAATATATTCAAAACAACATTTTTCTCTTGTGAAAAAATGATTTTATGATCGAAGCACTATGGGGTGGCTTATTATATTAATATTTGTGTTAATTATATTCCTAACAATTGGAAAAAAATGTTACCTTGTTTCTATTTTAAACTGGTTAGAAATACAAAGCCATGTTTATATGATTGTTTATAGTCGAGAAGAAGCTGAAATTGGTTTATTATATTAATATTCGATCATTGGAAACTTACAATTAAAAAATATTGGAGATTTACTATCCTATTTAAAGTTTCATTTTTAAAAATTGAACCACAATCGATATCAGCGCTTTATGTATCAAAGTGTGACTCAAACGTTGGAAGAGCGCGGTATAAAAACGTCGGATGAGCGACGTTCAAAACGTGCAGACCACATTTCGTTGAAATTAATGAGTTTACAAACGTTGGAAGAGCGACGTTCAAAACATCGGACCACATTCGTGGAATTCGATAGTTTACAAAGGTCGGAAGAGAAGCGACGTCCAAAGCATTAATGAATACATTTTAATCGGAATTGCAACGGTTTACAATTTGAAAGCGACGTTAAAAGCGTTGGACCACATTATGAATTTGCAACGGTTCATGATAGGCGTGACTGGTTTGGGAAATGTAGGAAAACGACTTGTTTGGAAGTGATGGAAAAAGTGTCGATAGTGAGCACTTTTGTCGGTGCGTCGGGTTGTGACGTAATGGAAAACCTTTGACCATCCTCGGCATGGCTCTTGCGATGACTGTGTTGAAGCGACGAAGTGGCCGTGAAAATTGGGCCAAATTTTCTTGTGTACAATTATATAACATTTATAGCACGAGATAAGTTGTTCTTCATGTGAATGTTGGAAGATATTACCAATCTGATTACGCCTCCAATGAAATGACTTGATTTTTTAAATACGATGACAACATAAAAATATTTTCTCACATTGGTGGGAAAAACTGGTTCATACATTTTCTCAAATACAGTATGATTGATGATGCAAAAACCATTCTCATGCATATATGTTGTTGGATGATTTCCGACTAAAAATAACTCTAAACCACACTTAGCTTCAAATAATACCACATTTAAGATGAGATTCAGCTCTAAGATATCTTTGATTAATCCATAGTATCTCCAAGATATTGGTTTTTATGTTTCCATCTAACTTGAACGTAACTTAGTGAAAATCTCTTTTGTAAAATATACGGCTCCATTCCACGGTCAAATGTTTGTTAATTTTCATCTAGCTTAAAACATGGTAATATGAAGACCCTTGCACCACAACCCCTTGCACTATTGATCACCTTATTCTCTTCTAGTCCTTTTATAATGTCCAATACATGTGTTGTAACTCTTTCATCATTATTTTATACATGCCCTTACTCTCTATCTCTCAAATATTTTTAAATTCATAGTTGAGTCCATCATTTTCAAATTTTCTCATTATTTTTGAATGTGAAGATGAGAAGTACTGACCACCTCCGAGATACATAGGAAAAACAATGCTTTTTGGGCATCATGATGCCTTTGATATTCACTCCCTCCATATTTTTGTGTGTTCTTTGTTTCTTGCAACATATAATAATAAAGCCTCCATTTCTACAACATCTGCAATCATAAACATAAAACACATTATGCCATCATAGTCATAGTCAAAATCGTGAATCATATGTAGATAAAAGTTTAATCACTTTTAATTTCCCTGGTTTTCTCCTCACGAATACATGTCCTGCAACTTTTTCACTTTCTTTTGAGTCAGTCGCGGCCCTTCAATATTTAATTCTTTTCATAATTAGGTGAGATAAGTTTGTGGATTTGAACAACATGTACCCTTGAAGCATAAAACCTTTAGGACAAGCCTTTTGCTTACAAAATTTTTCAAAACCTTTAAATAGCACTCAATAAACATTGTCCTTGTTTGAAATTTGGTCCACATAACTCTATCTCATGTAAGAGGTGCATAATGTAGTGTTCTTGTGCATTGAAGAAACTTGTTGCAAAGTATTTTTGCATGCCACATAAAAATGAGGTTATTTCTTCCACATCTTTAAGTATTTGTTTTGTATCTATGTTGAAGTGACCCACCTAAAATAGAATTAGTAAGTTAAGCCCATGGTTTGTGGAAAAGAAAAAAAGAATATTATAGATGAGAAATTTTCTATTATATCACATTGTACTTGAATAGACCTTTTTCCTTATACAAGCCATGCATCATACCAAAAAAATCTACTTATCTTGTAGATTTTCCTCTAATGTTGTGTAAGGACTATTTGGAAGGCTGATAGGTAATAGATACTACAATTAGAATGTTAAAATTAATCAATTACTCATGCTACATAGTTATTTTTAAATAAAATAATTTTAAAATCACATAATAGATAATATAGTCAATGTCGATCAATGTGCACATGCCCTAAGGAAATTATGCCAATCATGGGTCTTCATTTAACAAGTTCATTTCCTTTTAAGTACATTCTTAAAATTTACTCCAAAACCTATTGGGAATCTTCTTTTGATTTTATGGATTTAATCATTTTCTCTTTCCCCTCCTTTGTGAGAGACCATGGATCAGCTACAAAGTTACCATCATCATTTGGCCAAAGATGAGGAGCATTCTTCCTACTTCTTTGAGGTTCGTCCTCACTTGTAGCTTATTTAGTTTCCTCCCATGTATTGAACTCTTCTCAAATAGCATATTATATAAACAAATAGATCCATTCTTGCCTATGTGCATTGTGTCAAACAAGTGAACAATAGGTAGGTCTTCATAATATGGAAACTCTGAAAATATTGTCTTTGAATCATTCTGGAAGAGGGATCCTACCTAAAAGAAAAATCATAATAAATTTAACAAATCAATGTTTTAGGAATGTAATTATATATCATTTAAAAAGCGAGAATAAAAATTACCATTTGTGCTTCTATATACATGCATCATCTCTAGGGATTCATCTTTGAAGGTTCTATAAGATGGCACTCCTTTCCACAAATCATCCTTATCTTGTACGTGATATGGATGATCGGGCTTGAAACATTTTATATTCATCATACAGTCTTTCCCAAATGAATCGATCTTGTGATGAGATTGCAAGGCCCACATGTTGGGCATCCATAAGATCCCCTTGTCCCGAAGGCCTTTCATTTTTATATGCAAGATCAAGTAATAATTTAGGATTTTAATATGAAATAAACAAAATAAATAAATACAATATGAGGTTATTAACACCAACTCTAACTCACCACAACACATTGATAGCCCTAGAGCATCATGAATTGTGAAAAGCATTGCATGAAATTGAAAGATCCTTGAAGAAATAGAAACGAGAGACACGTCCTTCATATTGATTCCTTGCGAAAGCATTAATAACTTGTTTATTAAAGGCTCAGTATGTGTCCATATGTTTCAGTTGTTTTGGACCTGTAAAGACATCAGCTTCAATTTGTCATTTTCACTATGAAATTTGTTACTATTACATGAACTCAATATTAGGAACTTCCGTAAGAGTATAACCTAATATGATAAGTGTCAACATAGCACTTTCCTTTACGGATTTGATAACCATGGGGGTAGGTTATTGTTCATAACAATTAATGGACATGTAGAACATTGTACTCAATTGATTTCCATAAGGATTCACACCATCTAATGCTAATGATATTATTGCATTTTGTGGCTCATCCTTAAAAATTGGAAACTTCTCCTCGATCTTATGCCACGCCACTCCATCGGCTAGCATCCTCATAACACCATGCCTATGCCCCTTACACATGTGTGCATGAGCTGTGACATTTCCTTACATTCAAATAACCTCTCAAATTGTGGGGCTAAAAGGTATGTGACGTAGTACCTTTTTTCCTACCTTTTTTGATGATGTACTTATATGGTACCTTTCTCACCACATTTGGACATTCATCTAGGATTCCTTACCATCTCCATAATATAGGATACAATCATTGGGACATGCATATACGTCTTGGGAAGCATCCATACCTAAATCTTTTGTCAATGACATGATCTCAATTTTTGATTTTTTTTAGGAAATTTTTTAATTAATTGGAAGGAGTAGACTGTGAGAAAAACCTGTGTGATCACCATCAACAATGATAAGATATAGTTTAGAGTGGAATTATATTTTTGGAAAAATCTATTAAAAAAAAACTTGAAATTTCCATTTTTTATAAAGAACTTACTGTAGAAGATCAGTGAAACTATTGTTTGTCCATCCATGGAAAACTTTTAAGTTAAGAAGGGTAACACGGCTTGATATGGAGCATTGCATACCAGGGTATAGTGGTGTCCTTTCCATATGTATAATATCATTATCATGAGTTTTCCATCAAACATCATATATTAATTAAATCTAAGAATTTCTCTTGCATTGGTTATGATTGTTGTTCTTCTACATGTGCATGGTCATCATTAGAACCATCCATGTAATTCCTATGTATACTGCCATTATTGGGGCTATGATTAACATTATCTTCACAAATGATGTTGGGAAAACCATTACACTTCCAATTGTTAAATCATTATTTTGAATTCTTGCATAAATTTCCATATTCATTCACTAGTACAAAATGGCTAATTTGGTACTAAAAAAACGACTAAAATTTGCATATAAATGACTATTTTTTGGTCGGTGACCAATAGTAGCTAATTTACAGTATCTTATAACGCGACCAACTTTTGGTCATTTTTATTAGTCATTAATTGGTTATCTCAATTTTGTTATCTAGTTGTGTATTTGGTCATTGATTTGGTCCATTGATTTAGTCAGCGATTTGGTCACTAATTTAGTCATTCATTTGGTCTTTCATTTCATCTTGATTTAGTCATTCATTAAGTCATTCATTTGGTCATGATTTTAGTCATTATTTTAGTCATTGATTTGGTCTTTTATTTGGTCATTAAATGTAAATTAATAAATAAATATCTCTAACAATATATTACTATATGATCACCGAAAAAACTAATTAATGACCAGAACTATGACCAACATGTTGGTAAGTGTTATAAGATCTGTAATTAGCTACTATGATCATATATGTACCACAATTTTAGTCATTGTTTGAAACCAATTAATGGCTAGAAGAAATGTAGCTAAATTTTAGTAGGTATTATAAGATCTTGTAAATTAGCTACTAATAGTGGTATATATGCAAAATTTAGTCATCATTTGTATTACAAATTTATCATTGTGATAGCCATTTATTCATTATATAAGCATTAATTTAGTAGTTTATATTCATTTCATTAATAATCATTATAAATTACTAATTTAGTGTATATTCATTTTATTTGTGTTCATTATTAATCAACATAAATTTATTTGTATGATTTAAAAAATGTCATACAATATGCATGCTCATCTAATATTAAACAAAGTATATTTTAATTACAAAACTAAACAACATCAAGTGAAACTATAAATATTTCAACCACATAAATTATATTATATGAAATATTTAAAATATTACAATATGAGTTTTAACTTTATGTGGTTGGACTACAATTTACACATGAAATGATGTTTCATCACTTCAAAACATTATGGTGTATTTTATCTTAAGGCATTACGGGTGAATTCACCAACTCATGAGACTTGAATCATCGGTCTTTATATGTGTCTTATAGAGATATTGGTTCAAAGGGTATCACCGAGACAGAGTTCTCCTCTCTCTTACCCATTTAGCCGCTCCAGTATTGTGCTCTTCTCTTTTTTTCAATTCATGCTTTTTACCATCAATACCAATTTCATTTCTGAACACAAAAGAAAATACACAATGCTGCTTTATCAAGAAATGAAGACAATGAACACTAGAATATAACATAAATTAGACTATAAATAGTTTATACAACATATACCTTAACATCAACAATGTCAAAGCAATTTTTCTTTAGGCATCAATTTCTACAAAATAAATGTCACGTTATTCTTTCCATTTCTCAACATGCTACATACGATAAATTGAAAATCACATAAAACCCAAGAGCAAACCCTTTTCTAACCAAAATAAAACAAACAAACAATGCCTCTAATAAAACTTCAACCTGTATTAGCAAATGAAAAGAGAGCTAGTGGACCATTTGTGTTGTTTGACTTTGCCTATTTTTTTTGAGAGAGAGGAAGGAAGGAGGAAAGTGCTCAAACCGGGAACAACAAGTTTTAACATGAGCTAAAAGTAACCAACCATTCACTTGTCAGCGAGAGATCACAAATAAACCAGGTGATCAGACATGAAATTGTACAGAGCATACTACCTTGAAATTTTCTTCTTGAGAAATACCTCAAAATCCTATAGATTCCCTAATAAGCTTCCTAACTATGTACCTCCATCCTTGATTTCCTTGTTGTATCTTGAATAAAGAATATCCTTCAACAACCAATTTTCTGAGAATCCTACCAAGTAACTCAAGAGCCTTGTGCATATCAATAGTAGCATCCTCCAATAGAAAATAGCTCTGATCTCCAACCTAGAAACATCAAAGATTATATATAGTTATAATGTTGAAAGAGTGTAACTAGGTAGGTCTTCCTTATAATGACTATGTAATTATGCTTATGTAAATGAAGTCAATAATAATAAAATGAATTTTTGGTTTACTTGCTTCATGGGTTTCATGAGCAAGATTCTTAGTATAGGTCTATAGACTTCTTCTTGATGTCTATTAGGTACATAAGTGTAATTAAGAGTCATGTAAAATGCGTGAAGAATAACCTCGAAGACGTTGCAGAAGAATGGCTTACAAATGTTGAAGATATGCCTATGAAGTTGGCCTACGAACAAATGTTAAAGTCGGCCTACTTAATGGCTATAAGGTTAGCTTAATTACTTGGCTAGAACTACTATATATACCACCATATGCTACGGTTAAGAGGGAACACATGCACGGATGATACGAGAGTTATACAACGTGCAAAAGAAGAAATTTTTGTGGATTCTCTTGAGGCAATACAACATAAAAGAGGGAGCAAATATTAAGTTAACGTGCGGGAATTCGAACACATTAAAAGAAGAACAGATTTGCGGATCTGTACGGAGTACTACATATATTTAATTAACAATTACAATCATGTTTGAAGTTAACAAAAGGTGGAAGAAAGAAGCAGGGAATTACGTATTAGTTTGAAGGTATAACAAATCAGATCTAAGGACGAGATTGTCTACGTATAAGTACGAAGGTGACAACGTTGAAAGATAGCAAATACAAGAACGATTTTGATTGCAGACTTATCTAAAGGAAGGAAGCTGAATGATACACCTTTCAAGGTAGCGCGAAGGACGTATTCTCAAATGAGAATTTAAGGTTATTGATTGCTGATAGCGGGAGTGAGATATTGACTAAAGGATATGATTAAGTTATCTACGAGGAAAGAATTGTAAAAGTCGAGGAAACCTCAAGTAAGGAAGGTAAATCGGGGAATTTACCTTTACAACTTGTGCAAAATACTCGGTTACAAGAAAGATCAATTTTGCTCTCCTACATTTGTATAAGCACTTTGATAATTGACTTGATGAAAAATTAACTACGATAAGCTCACAAGTAGTTATCAAGAAGAGAATTTGTATTAATCTATAGCCCTTAAATTATTGACATGGTATCGAGAGCTAGGTTATGATCAAAGGCAATTTGAAAGGACTCGAAACATTCTAAAGGACCTATGTCAAAAGGGCTCAAATCATAGTAAGGCGGTCCAATAATTAAACTAGGTGCAAGTTCTGAGAAAAGGTCAATCTCAATGACATCACGGTGTTGAAATTACCTCTTGCCTCAATTCAGTACTACTCTTATAAGATTATTTCGATACCTGTTGATGTAGAGGAGAATGAGTTATAAAGGTGTATTTACAGTTAAGGCTCGGTGTGACAAAAGATATCGATATGTCCAGTATTACGGTGAAGATATTCGGTGTTATAATCACGGAGTCAACTACGAGTCTCGAAATTATAACAATCACATGATGAGTATGACACTACAATTTGGAACTACCACAGGTAAAAAATCTATCAATGTTTAGTGCTACCACGGTGAAGGTCTCACGGTTGGAGGTGCCCATCACGGCTTGTTAGAGAAGTATGCCATTTCAGTTTTATGGTATCATGACATAGGGTCTCACGGAAATGGTCAGAAGTTAGAGACATGTACGGTCAAGTATTTACAATCGAAGCAAAAAAATAAGGTCAAAACGATGTCCGTATACACAGTGAAATAGAACATTCGAGGATCTCGGAATAAGCTGCTTATTGAGTTTGAAAGAATACGGAATTCTTTCCTATGAAGTTGACGATTAAAGAACCAACTAAGAAAGAAAGAACTAGTTTGAAGGTATAACAAATAATATCTAAGGACAAGATTGTCTACGTACAGAGTACGAAGGTGACATCGTTTGAAAGATAGTAAATACGAAGCAGGTTTGATTATGAGACCTATCTAAAGGAAGAGCGAATGATACAACTTCCAAGGTAACTAAAGAACGTATTCTACGACGCGGCTAAAGGTTAGTAATTGCTGAAGTAACTAAAAAGATTGAGATATTGACTAAAGGATATGATTAAGTTATCTGAAGAAAGAATTGTAAAAATCCCAGGAAACCTCAAGTAAGGAAATTACGTCAAATATTACCTTCCTAACTATGTGCAAAATACTCTTTTACAAGAAAGATCAATTTTGTCTCTACATTTGTATAAGCACTTTGATAATTGACTTGATGAAGGATTAACAAATAGCTCACAGTAGTTATCAAAGAGAGAATTTGTATTAATCTATAGCCCTTAAATTCTCAACATATAATTCATAATCGCACATGACCATAGGCATGGCAGTCTTGAAATAAACTCGAACTTGAATAAGAACAAACACAAAAATTTCAATTTTGTGGTTTATATGATAACCATTTGATAATAGCTCACTAAACATCCATGTTTCGGGCGGTATTTGGTGTCTTTTTATGGCAAGAATTTTCCAATGGGGCTAGATGTTTCGACCTTTTATTTTGGATCTAAGCTTAATATGAATATGTATTGGATTTTTGTTTTAAATGAAAACATAGGTTCTTTTCCTTTTGTTTTCTCCCTTTACATAATACATATATATGTTGTGAATTTGCGTAATTTTAAACAAAATAAACGAGTCATGTTAATATGTTTTAACATATTGCAATTTTAAAATTTATAGCTAGAGTTTTGGAGGAAACGCAAGGAAACGGTCTGACCACATTGTTAGGATCGAGACGAGAAATAAACAATATATAGTCAAATAGAGCTATCAAATACCCCTATAGGCAAAGAAGAGACCTAGAGGTAAGAAAAAGGTTGTGGGATAACATTTGACAATCCAAATCATTGCCTTTACATGGCACACGCCATGATAAGATTCTAACCCATAATAATCTTGAGAAGAGGCTTTCATGGGTGAAGAGAAGTTGAAGATGCTCAACCATGTTTGTTGATACAAGCAAGACTAATAGATACATGAGCTTATAGTTACATAAAGGAGAATATGAATGGAGATTGCGAGAACGATTGTATCTGTAAATTTTTGCAAAGGCATTGTTGCGTATTTGTTGAAAAAATCAGCTTTTTGGAAGTTTACTTTTATCATTGTTTGGACTTGTGAGGATATAGTCGGTAGAGAAGGAACCATGTAGGTGTACCATTTCGATCGGAAACCACCTCAAACCAAGATGAAATTTGCCTACTTGGGGAAAAATAATATAATCAATGTTGGAACTTGAAGGAGGTAATGGACGGAGGAAAGGCGGGGAAGTGTTTGACGTGACTAAAAGCAAGGACGGGGTTAAAAATTTTCAATCTTCTTCGGAGCCATTAAAAAACACGAGTTCATAGTCGAGAGGTGTTTGTGGGAGCGGCGAAGGGCAATCAGCGAGGAAATAAAAGAGTTAAAGCATTAAAATGGAGATTTCAAAGGCTTAATCTAGTTTGTCAGAGGCTAAGCACCAGTTTGAAAACCCTGAGGATTGATCAGAAGGTCCTGTGCACAGTAAAAGATGACATCAGGGTTTATTCACCGGTAGAATATTTTTCTTCATCAGAGGACAAAGTGCCCATTCATTTTTTATTATACATCGTGTTCCTGCAGTTTCCTACCCCAATAACAGTCCTACATAATCATAAGAATTTGTTGCAAAAGTATGGCAAACTTCACTATCTTTCATTTACCTTTTGTTTATCCACCAGAAGTACAAAGAGTATTGCAGCCAAAATGCATCAAAGTCATATCAGAAGTAAATGGAACCTGAAGAAGACCATTCTTCCATCCAAAGGGGTGACAAAAATTAAATACTCAACATTCAAGCAGAATGGGCTTTGGCCCTCTTTCTTTTAGAAGTTTTAATCTTTGTATTTAGTTCTTCACCTGCCTTTTACTTGTTCCTCTTGACTAAAACTTAGGAAAAAACATTATAATAGTTGTTGATCGGTTATCGAGAGAAGCGCAAGTAGTTTCTTTTGAGACACGGTCTGTGTAAAGATTGTAAGATAGGTTGAAAGATATGTTTCGGGGCCAGGTATTCAGCTATTGTCAATATTATAATTGAATGGTATTGTTATCTAATATGACAAGCATTTCTTTGGATCTGATACGACGGCGGTGATGTTTTCTATCTCTTGTGTTTACATTCATTTCATTCGTTTTCTCTTATTTGCATGGAATATTTGTGAAATTTGCTTGAATAATGAAGATTTATCCATTGATATTATCCACGATCACATATCAATTCGAATTCATATACAACACATAATCTCTTCCCTCGAGATCATCACACATGCGGAAATAAAACAAGCGGTATGCGATGAAAAGATCATCAAAACATCACACTTACACGAGTATGTATGGAAAGCTTATAGCTGAAAACCCCTCGGCTATTTGTATATTATAATGTAGAGAACATGTGATGCATAGCACAATACTCCTCTGAGTACTCAGGTACTATCTCATGAGATTACACACAAACTAGCACAGTTTTGAACAAGTCACGGAGTTCAAAACTCATCCTGGTGCCTGCCTCTATTGCGAGAATACGGCTGGTCTAATGAGAGATCCAAAGTTCGAATCTCACTTAGCTTGTGACACAATAATCATGGGAAATTCCTCCAAGTGTGGTGCAAATCTCATGCACAATGATGTCCTAGCCCGATAGCTATCTCAACCCTTTCATCTACCTCTTCCATGAATGCTCCTTTGAGCTTGTCCATGCTGCTTGTAGTGAATGATGTGTTCTTGAGTTGAATAATGAGTTAATAATTAGTGAATTAAATAATATTTAATTCACTCCACTCATTACTAGTTGATTAGCTGATTAAACTAATCACAACTAGTTCAACTAAGTTAAGCGAACACAACTCCACCAAGCTGTCTCATCGACTCCACCAGAAAGCACGCCCCTTTGAAGTCCCCTGTGTAAAGTCAACCATGCATGAGCTCACCAAGCCCCTGAGGATAGCGTAAGTTCCTCTGTCGGATGCATGATCCATACGTAACTTGTTGAGAGTGCTCGAAGAGTAAGTGAAGTTTAGAGTCCAAATATTATTAAGGGTAAATAATATTTGACTTTTCTATTTTAGGATAGGTAGTCTAAAAATGAACCGACCTAAATGTCTAAAAATAGAGGTCCATATATTTTTACCAACATATTAATACTCAAAGAATAGCATCTGCAACCCCCCTGGACCATGCTCCATATGTCTAAAAATAGACATAGTCTAAAAATAAACTTTGCGCCAAAAAATAGCACACGGGCCCACTTAGTAAGGCGACTTCATTTTCACTAAACTCCATCATCTTACTGCATTTTCAACACTCCTCTCAGCAAGATATGGATTATCTACAACCCTATCCGCCTCTGTGGAATTCGAACTTACTCTTTGGTAGCGCCTTAAGTAGATATGCATCCACGGTCTCAGTAGGAACATATGAAAGCATCATGATTCTCTCGTGAACACAATCTACGATATGATGGTACACGATGTCGATGTGTTTTGAATTATCATGAAATATTGGATTAGTGAGAGTTTAATCCCAACTTTGGTTATCACAATAAATCTTATAGGCTCCAAATACAACCGAACAATCCAACGAGGATCTTCCTCATCCGGAGAATAGCCTATATCTGACGAACTTCTTGCCATGTACTCGACCTCGCACAGGCCCAGTGCCACGGATCTATGCTTCTGCTTGTGCCGAAGCTAGCATCGACCCAATGCTGAAACCTCCTCCATATTGCTATTTCGGTCCGTTGGGCTCACACCCAATACTGCATCGGTGAAAGCGGGAAAGCTTCGCTCCATCCTCTGTACGTACCATAGAGCCATATCTAGATGTGCCACTAAGATAACGCAATACATGCTTGCCTTCGAGAGAAGAGCTTAGTAGGCTTAACCATAGCACGAAAATTTGGTTAACAACATAGCATATGTCGGGTCGTGTATTGACAGGACCACATAGTGACCCACCAGCTTGTTGATAGACAGTGGCATCCACTACCTCATTTGAAGTAGCATCCTCTTCACTCGACCACGGAAGAGGGAGTGTCCAGGCTTACGGCCATGCATGTTGAACCTCTCGAATCTCCGGGCATACTTGCCACAAAGGCTCACTTGATCCTCAACTATGTTTGCCAAATCTCCAATCCCGAGAAATAATGAAGGAGGCCAGTCACTCGTACGAACTCTCTAAACGAATCTTCCTTCCATGAAAGTATCAACAACTCATTATAGGTAAAGATCGAGATCATCTACATACGGTACAATGGTCAGCGGCTTCCTACCACAATCTGATGCAGGTTAGGATCAGCCTCACTCTTGGAAAATCCAAGCCGGTGAAATAGCCCACACTTATCCGTGTGTACCAAGCACAAGGTGCTTACTTGGCCGTACGAGTGCTCTCTTGAGTCGGCACATGCAACTCATGTGAAGATCTCGAAACCTTCGAGGGCTGCTCTATGTACACCTCCTCCTCAATGACTCCGTTGAGAATGCGAGTCTTCACATTCATCGATGAATGTGCCATCTCATCTATGTTGAGAAAGCAAGGATCATCCGTGTGGAAAGTACCTTGCGTGGTGAAAAGGTCTCCTCATAGTCGATCCCTCGATCTGAGAAGCCACGACGACAAATCTCACCTTGTACTTCTCCACACTCCCGTCGGCCTGCTGCTTCACTTTGTAGATCCATGTGAACCCACCTTTGATTTCCCCTGCGGTGTTGGACAATCTCCCATGCACTTTTACGACCATTCGAATCATATTCTTCGTCCATGGCATCTACCCATGGGGTTTCCTCCACGGCTTCCTCAAGAGGATGGCTCCGTCACGACACATTGACTCACAAGAGCCATGTATCGTTATGCCGTCTAGTGGCCCCGCCTCTGTCTTCTTGTCTTGTGGGTGGTCTACAACCTTCTCGCATCTCTCGACAGTTGCCTGGGCTTACCTTCGTGCACCTCTACGATGGTTGGTCTGTGGGTGGTTTCTTCCACCTCCTGGAAATTCCTCTTGTAGGTGATCCACATTGGAGAAGCTCCTCCTTAGGAACTAACAACTCCTCATCGCATGCAAGTGTGGCTCCCTCTCAGCGAACCTTTGCATGGCTTTCTCCTCACGAAACTTGATATCCCGTCGCACAACGGTCTTGCGGCGCTAGGAAAATACACTAGATAGTTGCAAGGAGTGTCAGTTAACACCCCCAAAAATATTCCAACCTTTCGATGAGTCCCGACTTCTTTACGGCATCCTTGCGTCACATGCATGTAGATAGGTGAGCCAAAAATTCTCGGATGAGAAATATCGGGCCTCTTGCCGAACGCCTCCTCTAGTGTACTCATGCCAGAACCTTGTGAGGACAATGGTTGCATACAACCCCATTGTGCATGCCTCGGCCCACAAGTGAAGGGGTAGGCCACGATCATACAACATCGCCCATGCAACACCCACGATCGTTCTATTCTTCCGCTCAGCCACCCGGATTACTGTAACTGCTTGTGGGTTGTAGGTGCGATGTGCTCTCTCACAGATCATACGCGTTTGCAAAAGTCTTTGAATTCAGCGAGATGAATTCACCACCATTTCACTCCTAAGAGCCTTCACATGCTTCCCCAATTCCTTCTCTACCGGCGCCTTGAATTCACGGAACTTGAAAAATGTCTCGCTCTTCTTCTGCATGAAGAAGATCTAGCACTCAGAGAGAAATCATCAACAAAGATCACATAGTACTTGTGCTTTCTTGTCGAAGCTACGAGAGAAAAGGACCACACGTACGTGCGAACTCTCCTCAAGGATCATCGTGGCGCGACTATCCTTCTCGTGAAAGGTGGCTTTCACATACTTCCTAAAGTACACCCCTTGCCTTGATCACATTGTGCCAAAGTGCCCTTAGGAAGCCCGGTGAAAATCTCTTTGCGGGATATTCAAAGCTCCATGGTGAAGGTGGCCGTCTCGGCCACCCACGATTCGCCCTCATCATCCTGGCTCACCACTTCTCTACTTACCGTACCATTCTTTGTGACCATCCTACCTGGCTGATAAAGGTTCTTGACTCGAACCCCTATCTTCCGGGTCTACCAATAGTCTTACTACACAGGAAAGCTTTTCCTTCGCTGAAGACCACATCATACCCCTTGTCTTCCAACATCGCCACAGAGATCAGGTTCTTCATCAATCCTGGAACATGCAAAAATTCCTTCAATATGAAAGGTTTACCAGACTCCCTCTCAAAGGAAATGGTACCGATACCAGTCGCACTGTATCTACCATCATCGCCCATCTCGATGTGCACTCCAAGATCTTTTTCCTCCAGATCTGAAAACAAATCTCGATCTCCGGTCATGTGAAATGATGCACCACTATCGAAGAACCATACTGATCCCGCCACACTTGAAACCAAGCATGCGATTAGTGAAAAATCCAGTTCGAATTGAGAAGCCAATTCCTCTCCCGCTGCAGATCCGGACCTTCTTATTTTTCTTCTTCTGCGGACAATTTGTGGCATAGTGTCCGTGCTGGTGATAGTGAAAACACTTCACCTTGGACATGTCTTGCTTCTTGCCTTTCGCACCAAACTGAGAAGCCTTCTTGCTCTTCCCCTTCTTTTCTTTGGTAGCCAAAGCGTAATTTTCTTCATCAAATACCTTGGATGAAGATCCATCCCTGGTAGTCCTCCTTATCTCCTCCTGCATGAGATCCGCCCAAAGGCGCTCCCATCCCGGCAACTTCTCCCGACCATTGACATTATCTTGATATGAATGCCAAGCCTTCGGAAGACTAAGGAGAGCCAGGTCCACCATGTCCTCATCTTCGACAGTCACCCCCACACTTCCCAACTCATCTATGCATTGAGTGAACTTCGTGAGGTATTTGGCGATACTATCGCCTTTCTCCATCTTGATGTTTCTGAGCTTATCCTTGAGCGCCAGCTTCCTTTGGTCGCTCTTACTCTGGAATATATTTGTCAACACTTTACACATTAAATATGGAGAAGCTTTTCCATGCAGGCTGGATACAATGTGATCCTTCACGCCCTCCAACAGAATCCTTCGACATTTCGCCATCTTCTTTTGCCAAGCCTCGACTTCAGCAGGATCAATGGGCTTTTGGACATCCGTATCTACAAACTCCTTCAGTCCATTATCTTCTAATACTGCCTCCATGTGATCTTTCCATGCAACATAATTCAAACTGCCTTCAAGAGCATATTCGAGTCGCAAACCGTTGAAAGACATTTTCAACTCCGGCACCAAGAAAACAAACTGCTGCAAAATTCTAATTCCAAGCTCAAAGCTCAACCACTCTTGATCTGTGAGAACAAATTATTTCTAGCACAGAGATCGAATGTAGGGGCATTTACTGGATGTATCACCTTTCAAAGGAAAGGATGGATCCAGAGGCTACCTGGCCCGCATGCAGACTCTGTCTACCGAAATAAGTTTGTAATCACTGTGATGATCAATCTCTGCTCCGATAGCTCCGATACCATGTAGAAATTTGCTAAATAAAGAAGATTTATCCATCGAGATTATCCTGATCACATATCAATTTGAATTCATATGCAACACATAATCTCTTCCACTCAGATCATCACACATGCGGAAATAAAACAAGCGGTATGCGATCAAAAGATCATCAAAACATCACACACATTACACAGTATGTATGGGGAAAGCTTATAGCTGAAAACCCCTCAGCTATTGTGTATATTATAATGTAGAGAACATGTAACAGTACATAGCACAATACTCCTCACAAGTACTCAGTACTATCTCATAAAGTTACACACAAACTAGCTTGGTTTTGAACAAGTCACAGGTTCAAAACTCATCCACTAATTGCCTGCCTCTATTGCGCAATCACGGTTGGTCTAATGAGAGATCCAAGGTTCGAATCTCCTTGGCTTGACAGCGCAATCATCATGGGAAATTTCTCCAAGTGTGGTGCAAATCTCATGCACAACTGATGTCGCCACTGATAGCTAACTCCACCCTTTCATCTACCTCTTTCACTGGTCTCCACTGAACTGTCCATGCACTGTAGTGAACTGATGTGTTCTGGAGTTGAATAATGAGTTACTAATTAATGAATTAAATAATATTTAATTCACTCCACTCATTACTAGTTGATTAGCTAGTTAAACTAATCTCAACTAGTTCAACTAAGTTAAACCGAACACAACTCCACCAACTGTCTCATCAACTCCACCAAACTTCTGCCACTGAAGTCCTAACCGAAGTCAACCATGCATGAGCTCACCAAACCCCTAGGAATAGCGTAATTCCTCTTTCAGATGCATGAGCCACTTCTGTAGCTCGAACTGAAGTGCTCCAAGAGAGTAAACTGAAGTTTAGAGTCCAAATATTATTAAGGGTAAATAATATTTGACTTCCCTATTTTTAGGATAGGCAGTCTAAAAATAGACTTCGACCTATAGGTCCAAAAACAGAGGTCCATCTATTTTTACCAACATGACCAATACTCCAAGAATAACATACTGCAACCCCTGGACCATGCTCCATATGTCTAAAAATAGACATAGTCTAAAAATATATTTTGCGCCAAAAATAGCCTGCGGGCCCACTTAGTGAAGGCGAATTCATTTCACTAAGCTGCATCATCTTGCTGCATTTTCAACAATATTGGCATAGGATTTACCCTTTTTAGGTACCCTATGTTTCTGCTCTCCTTGCCATTCATGTTTCTCTTCTGAATGTGTTATCTAAGGAATGTTTTCAGTTGGTTTAACCAGTGTAGTGGATGTTATTGCCTGCTCTCTGATGTATGAATTAAATGAATTCAATTCTTAGATGCTTCTTGTTATAGATTTAGTTGGAAGATTTGGGAACACTCGGGATTAGTGTTAGCCCTGTCCACTAGGATCCTTGTGCGACCTGCTGATCTGTAACTTTGTGCTCTGAAATCAGTGTTATCTCCTCCCCTCCTATTTTCCACATCACATAATCATCTTGAAAGATCCTAAGTTTCAGATGACTAGCCCAATTGAAAGCCTGCCTATTGATTAGCAAGAAAATCCTTTCCTGACTCCATTGCCCAATGGTTTTTCATATCTTCTGGAATATTTCACCTCTGCCTTATCCCTCTTTTCTCATCCTGGTCTTACATTGAACCCTTCTTTCCTGATAACCTGCAACCAAAACAAACAAATCAAACAAACAAACCCATGCCTATAACTAGCCTAAAATCATAACATTTGAGCCTCATAGACATAAACCTTTGCTCATATAGAGAGATCCCTCTCTGGACCTAGGAAGGTTAGATCCTGAGGTCTGAAAGTGGTTCTGATGTTGTCTCATCTTTTGGTCTTGCCAATCTGGCCAAAACATGGGAACCCCAACAATGTTTAAGCAACCCAATCCAACACATTCTAGAGAAATCATCAATAAATAAGATATAGTATTGTTCAACACGTGGTGAATTTTTCCTCACAGGTCCACATATGTCAGTATGAATGAGTTCAAGAGGCTTACTTGATGATCCTTCCTTGGCATTAAATTTTACTATGGTTTTCTTACCGAATTGGCAAGATTTGCATATGATATTTTCAGGTAGAGTAATATTGGGAAGATCACGAACAACTTTAAGTCTGATTGATTTGTTGATCTGAGAGAAGCTCAGATGCCCCAACCTTCTATGCCATAGCCAGTTTTCTGAAGATTTAATCAAGTAACATTGTTATTTGCAGTTCTTCAATACATACAGGTCGCTTGGAGTTCTTTTTCCTTTTATAATTGTTTTACCTGTATCAAGATCACATACCACACATTCTTTTGAACTAAAGACAACTTCAGTTCCTTGATCACACATTTGACTTACACTTAATAGGTTATGATTTAATCCATCCACATACATGACATCATTAGCTTTCACCTTTTCTTTTAGAAACACATACCCTTTTCCCTTAATTGCCGCAGGAGTATCATTTCCAAATGTAACCTTATTTTCTTTTTCTAGAGCATTATATGCAAGAAGTTTGTTTTTGTCACCTGTCATGTGTCTTGAGCATCCACTATCAATGTACCATTGATTTTCTTCACCTTCTGCAAATAACACTATGCCACAATTTTCAACCTGTAATTCCTTCTTATTCCATACTTTGGAGCTTGAAGGAAAATGCTCTTTTGGCTGAACTTTGCTCCTGCATTCAGATTCTTCATGGCCAAAGTTATTGCAATAAGCACATTCAACTTCATTTAGAAGAGGAGAAAAGTTGTTATAGGTATTCTTCTTTGTTTCAATATCAATCCTTTTCTTTCTTGCTTCTCTTGTCATGATGGTTTTATATGCAACACACTGAACAACTTTATGACCAAAATTGTGACATGAGAAACATTGTCCATTGAAGAAGAAATTTCTGCGATCATGAAATCTTCTACTTGAATTTACCTGTTGATTGGTGTTTCTTTGAAAGTTATTCCTGTTATTTTTCTTTGAATTGAGATGATCATGCTTTACCTGTAAAGATTCTTTATTCCCTTGCTGAGTGGCAGAATGTTGTAAACCAACTGTAGCTACTTTTAGATAATTTGGTGCTGAAGCCTGAGAAGATTCTCCGATATATCCAAGACCTGTCTTTATAAGAGGAGAACATTGTACCTTCATAATCTCATCTAAGGTTTTAGATCCTTTAGAAAATATAAGATTCAAAATCTTTACTTTCTCAAGTTCTTTTCTTAGACTTACCACTTCACACTCTAATTTCTCATTGTGTTTCTTCTCTTCTTCAATCTGATTTTTCAGAGTCTCTATGACTATTTTTCTTTCTTCTAAGCATATTTTGAGTTGATTGTTTTCATCAATAAAATCATTGTCCTCTAGAGCATCCATAAAATTATCTTTTTCTTCTCTAGAATCGTTTTCAAATGCCATGAGAAGTCTAAGATCTTGTTCACATTCTTCCTCACTATCAGATAACCCATCACTGTCTTCATGAGTATAGTAACTTTTTCTAGTGCTAGATCGGTTCTTATTTCTTCTTGCTACTTCCTTCCCTTTTGCAGGTGTTTCTTTATGAGGACACTTAGCAGCATAATGACCAACTCTTCCATAATCAAAACATTTGAAAGGAAGCTTACCTCTGAATCATCCTGTGCCAAGTTGAAGTTTCTTTACAAAATTTACCTCATCTTCTTCTGAGATATATCCTGATTCTTTTGGTTCTTGTATTTATTTCCCTTTTGTAGAAGCTCTAAAGACGACTTCTTTGACTTCAGATGGTCCTCCTCTTCTCATTTCATATGCAGTTAGTATGCCATGAAGTTGCACCACAATAAGATTTTGAAGATCCTGTTTTTCTTCAAGAGTAGAAACTTTTGACTCAAATTTTGTTGTTAGTCATCTTAATTTTTTCTCAACCAAAGTAGATTCGGTTATTGTTTCTCCCAGATTTCTCATACAATTTACAACATCATCAAGACGTAAAAAGAAACTGGCAATACTCTCATCACTATGCATCTTTAAATTTTCATATTCAATTCTGAGAGTTTGGAGTTTTTGATTTTTTACCTTTGCATCACCTTCATAACTTAGAATGATTTTGTCCCATATTTCCTTTGCTGTATTCAGCTGCATGACTTTGACAAATTCTGATTTAGTTAGACTTCCCGTTAGAGCATTGACCGCCTTTGCATTTGTTTCATAATTCTTCTTTTCCATCGGATATGTTGGTACTGCGGCTGGATATTGATATCCTCTTTCAACAGTGGTCCATACATCTACTCCCAGAGACTGAAGATAGGATCTCATTCTTGTTTTCTAGAAGATTAAATTGTTTCCATTAAAGAGCGGAGGCCTGATAGACGCTGTTCCATCTTGATTGCTCATCTTTCTTGATCTTCCTTCTAGCGGTTAAGCCTTTTCAGAAGGACCTGCTTTGATACCAATTGTTGGGAAAAATACTGAGAGGGGGGGTGAATCAGTATTTAGATCTGATTGATAAATTTTTATTTTTTCTTTCTCAAAAACCCATACGCTACTTTACTGAACCCAACTCGCGTATATACGCGGATATCCTTAACAAAACTTGCGTATTACCAGAGATCTCATTATGCAGATAATTATTTACTTAGATCATTGCATCATTCATTCATTAGATGTTTAGTAAGCAGTAAAGAACAGAATAAATCATCACACATAAGCATCACACATGAACACCAGGATTTAAGGTGGAAACCCAATTCGGGAGAAAACCACCGCTGCCGTCATCTCAGTCTTCAATTTTTATTATAAAGAAAACTTCTTACAACATTGTACTGGCGCAGACTCATACCAGCACGCAGGCACCCACCTGCAGAAGGCTACAACCTTCTCTCGTTTACCAGCCTCTCCTGGAAGAGAGCTACAACCCCCTTCTCTCGTTTACCAGCCTCTCCTGGAAGGGAGATACTACCCCCTTCTCTCGTTTACCAGCCACCACTGGAAGGGAGCTACTACCCCCTCATTGAAGGCTTCGACCCTCAGCACTACTACAGACCACGTTTCATCAATTTTCATACTGGATCAAATAGCTTCAACACAACCCTTCACTAATTATCAACAAACATACTTTGCCCAATACTTCAAACAGAACAGTGAGACCACTGTAACCAGAATATCAGAAATAACCCAGACTTCAGAATAGATATGCAGATGTAAACTCAACCCTGAACATATATTGAATCAAATATCATACGTTACTTCTATTTACTGAAACCGCGTGTATACGCGCTTCCCTGCTTACCATTCTGTGTATGCCTCTGTGAACACTGATTTTTCAGAATATGATCAAACTCAGATTCAGATCTGAAATCAGATTTCTGTTCAGACAATCTATCAACCATGCAGAACTATTTAGACATTCATTCTTCCTTCATTGAATCATCAACCAACAACTTGATATTTAATCATAATTAGCAGCACAATCAACATTCAAACAACCCAGATCTGTATGAATACCTCCTTGACAAACATCAGTAAAACATCATAACAGTTCAGACATTTCATTCCATGCACTTCAATAAAACCCTATATTCCATACGCGCTTTTACTTCACTGAACCTGCGTATATATGCGCTTTCACAGAGACAAACCTGCGTATACTTCAGTGCATTTTATTCTTCAGAGACCCTGACTTCCATACGCGCTTTTCTTTAAGCGGACCCGCATATATACGCGCTTTTACTGAGACAAACTAGCGTATAGATCTATAAAAGATAAAATTTGCAGAACAATCCAGATCTATAAACTTACCCAGATTTCTTCAATTTATTTATCGGACTTGTGCCAGGTCTTTCATCATTTCTTTTCCAGATCATACTAGAGATTCATCATTTATAGATCTAGAGATCTTGAACCTTCATCATATCCATAGGTGCATCATAGATTCAGATCTATCAATTAAGAACAAAGTTCAACCATGCAGATATACTTCAGAGTGAAGTATTCATTAAAACCCAGACATATGCCCACCTTGCACTATTATTCTCTTCTCCTTATATAGGTTTAGCCTTTATCAATACCATGAGTCAAAACCACTCAACCACTAATGGTATTCCTGGACGGGATCAAATAAATAACCCAACGCTCAATACTATGGGCCAATACCATGGTAATGTACCCTGGTTTTATAAATTTAGAGCGCAAATAGGCATACGCTACTTCTCCTTTACAAACTCGCGTATGCTTTGTGACATATCATATTTATCATCTCTCTGGCACTTACTGAAATTTATTTCTCTGCTACTTCTGAGCTGCTTGTAGATACATCAGATTTACATCATTAATAAACTCATCAAGTCAGTTTCCATCAAGGAAAACTTCATCAAGTAGGTTGCCATCAAGGACAACACATTGCATCATATTTCCAACACAGGCACATGAAGAACCACTGTTGGGCGTGCACACATGTTTGCAAAGCGAAGATTAAAATCCTGAAGTCAAGGTTGAGGAGGGCACTAAAGCATCGCAAAAGACATGATAGGCTCCAAATCTTGGTCAAAGTTTCTTTGGCTGAGCATAGCATTTGATCAAGGACCTTTAGCCCAAATTTCAAGGAATTTGGGAAAATTTTTGTCAATTTTGAATTTTTTGGTCACAAAACAGGTTTTTTTGCTCGACACGTAGCGCCACTTGGCGCGTGCTTATAATTGGAAGCTCTTCAGGGGAAAAAATTTGCATTTCTGAGTTTTTCATGAAAATTTATGCATTTCTATGGATTACCTAAGAATTTCATCAAGTTCTGGGTTGCCTAAAGGGTCAAAAACACCCTAAAAATGGCCTTTCTGCCACTTTTTGCACACACAGGAAGTAGTGTTGGGAGATTGAACTTTTGGAGGGGCAAATGGCAACCAAATCCAGAAATTCCACTTGGGTTCGAAATTAGACAGACAAGGATTTCCAACGAGCTATCATGAGATCAATTTAGACTTTGGGAAGGGCCTCAAAATCAGCTCCAAATTTTTGCTATGCATAGAGATTTTGGGCGCGGCGCATAGAGAATTTTGGCCTATTTTTCACTCAGCAGCTCAGAATTTCACCTAGTTTTGGCCAGTTTCACTTTTTCATGTAATTTTGATGTACCTTGATGTAATTTCATTTCCATGATGTAATTATGGTACATTTTTACTCATTCTAGAAGATTCATTCACCAAAAGGTGAAATGTAAGTGAATGGATCAATTTCCTAGCATATAGAGGCAAGTTGTTTCATGGCCTATTTTCTAGTTCCTAGTTTAGATATGGTTGAAACAGCTCCTAGAATGATGAGCTCAACCCCTAGAGGAATGGGAATGGGTTAGGCTTGTCTATATGATGTATTTTCTTAGTCATTTTCAGGGTTGGACATTTGGGATTGCTTGGCACTTCATTGTACATTTCATCTCTGCACTTTTAGCAAAGGAATAGACCAGGGTTTGCAGCCCTCTTTGGGATCCTTGTGGCTCTTTGTTTTGATGGTGTTTTTCTCTATGTATATGTAAGTTCAATTATGTTTATGTGTACCATTTTCATTCTCCTTTCTTCTTAAATTAAAAAAATCAGTGTTAAAGGTGGAATTCATTAGCTTGCTTTGCTCTGCCTTTAGTTTTGTTCAATTTTACATGTTTTCATCTGTTTGAGGAGGAATCTTGAGACCCTCTTTCCATCTTCAGCTCCTCACCAGTCTGATCCATCCATTCACTCGATCTAAAGAATCAAAAATATTTCCTTCCTTGCCCCAATCCGAACTCTGCAAAAACTAGGCCTAATCCCCACACCCAAAACTGCCTTTCCCTTTGATCCAACAAAAACCCCCAAAAACAAAATAAAACTCCTTTATTTGTATACCTAGCCTAAAATTAGCTTTTATTTCAGTCATCTCAATCCCCATTGATTACTTTTCGCTGAGATCAATTCGGAGAGAGCCCTCTCCTGTTCTGGTAGGGCTAGTTACCAGACTGAGCGTGGCTTGATGTTACCCTGAACTCTGCCTTCCTTCAGCCTGAGGTAGATTTAGGCAATAACACCTCCCAGGTGACATTAATACAAAATTCATTCAACATATTCTTGTATTCTCTATTGGATTCATGGAGTAAATCTTGTTTTTCTACTACTTAATGTCTTTTGATGCATATATCTATATTTTTGCAGAACTTATCTTGATCACCTAACTACAGATCTGAGGATATTGGAAGCCATATTTGTTGCTAGGGCTGTTTGTTATGCATAGATAAGGTGGAATTTTTTCATATGCTTGGAATTAAGATTCATACTAACACAATCGCTGCAAAACAAGAAGAAATGGCTACACCAAAGAAAGTAAATAAAGGAGGCCTGCCATTCAGGTATGAGCCTACAAGTCCAATATTAATCATGGAAGATCCATATTTCATGGAAATTTTTACAAGATCAGGATGCATTCAATTCTATCAAAGGTTCCAAGGTCATCGCAAACAAGTATCACAAGACTTTATACTCAATTTCAAAGAAACATCTACAAAGGTTGGTTTTCTTCATGTGCCAATTTCCCCTGATAGTATTTCTCAAGCAACAGGGATTCCTAGGATCAGAGAAGAATGGTTTAAAGCTACAAAGTTTGATTTAAGGATTTGTGATGATTATCTAAAGCCTGAACATGTAGGGATAAATATGACTGTAGGGATTCCCAAAACTTGCCTTAAAAATAGCTACTCTAATTTATTGATAATCATACATAAATAATTTACCTGTGAAGGTAGACTCCATACAGTCTAGATGTATCACTTCAAGCTATTGCTTCATTTTACAGGAAAAAATATGATAGAAATTCCTTTTTACCTTTTTAGAAGCCTTGGAAAAATGGCAGATAAAGTGCAAGGTAGACCTGAAAGAAGCGAAACTTCCATCTTTCACCATGGATTGATGAAATTACTAGTACCGGAAGAATTAAATAAACTAGATAGAGACTGGGCATATTTCTTATTTATGAATGGATATGAAATGGATGTTTTATCTCCAAGGAAAGCCTCTAAACTCAAAACTCCTTCTTCTATATAGGAGCTGAATGCTACTGCAAAATTAGAAGGGAATCAACAAGAAGGTTTAAAATCTACAAATAAATTCATCTAAGAGGTAGCACCACATCCAACAACTAGTAAGCAGGCTAAAAAGCATGTCATAATTAGCAAGACTAAACCTGCAGCAAAAAGGTCTAAAAGAAGCACAAAGGAAACTATTGGAGGTAAAGGCAGGCTTGAAGACATCTTACAGGCTATAGACATTGCAGAAACCCCCGTAATGAAAGCAACTGAGGTAGAAGGATCCAAGGTCAAAGGGAAGGGACTTATGGCCAAGAAATTAGATTTTTCATTAGAGGATTCGGGTTTTCTTTTAAAACCTAGAAAGCCTTTCACTAGATCACAGATTTCTGAGACTATCACCGTTGGAAATAAGCAGCAGAAGGAAGATAAAGAAAAAAGGGCAGCAGTACAAGAAGTCATAGTTATATCTTCTATTGAGACAGAGGTTACTCAAGAAAATAAAGGTCAATATAAAAGAAATATTCAGAATAAATTTGAGGCAGATTTTCCAGAGGGACAGTTTAAAGATAAGGAAGAAACAGTCAAACAGAGAAAGGGAAAGGAAAAAGTCATAGAGCAAACTGAAAAAGAGCTTCTTGAAGAATAGTTAAAAGAAGTTAGGGAAGAGTTGTCTGAAACAAAGAGAGAGCTGGAAAGATACAAGAAAGATAGACAAATGATAGATGAGGTGGAAAAGGAAGTGAATGATCAGGTTACTCATTTTGAAAAGCCTATTGGAAAGGCTAAATTTTTTTTGAAGAAATCACAGCCTTTACGCATCATGATGACACACACAAGGCATATACATTTATGGTTACAGGCAGAGAGGAAAAGTCTTCAGAGACAAGTCAAAAAGTTGAAAGAAAATATGGAGATGATGAAGATAGAATTAGAGAAGAAAGATTTGGAAAGAGGAGCTATGGAAAAAACTATTGAAGTTGCTCATGAAGAAACTGCTGGTAAATAAGAAAGTAACACTGGATTATAGACCTTTTTTGTCTTATATTATCATAATTTACATGTAGGTATATTAATGGATCTTTTTAGATCTTCGATCCTAAGTTTTGTCAAGTCTCTGAGAAATTATGCAACTCCATAGCGTATCCCAGGCTTGAAGACCAGTTTTTGCTGCGGAATTTCTGAAGAATTATTTTGGTTTTAAACCACTTAAAATGACATGGTTAAAGAGCTTTGAGGGTTATGTTTAAATGTTTTTGATCACTTGACACCCTCTAATGGTCAAGAATAGCAGAAGATTATCACATATGACCTTTTTTTTTTTTTTTTTGCTATGAAATTCGCTACGAAAGTAGCTCAAAACTCTTTTTTGACAGCGAGTTCAAATTTTGGAAGAAGGTGAAAGGTAAATGAATATTTCAAATCTATTCTCCATGAGGAATGAAAAAGAGTATCAGGGCAATGATAAAGAGTTTCATATCATAATATTTCTAAGTGGAGATATTTTTTTATGGATACAGTTTGAAGATACCAACTCACTATGTTGCCATATCATCAAACTGACAATTACTTAATAGTAGGCAGAGTACTTTCATGAAGACAATCAGAGTATTAATGTTTTTTTTGTGGCCAGTATGATTGAAAGAAATGATTCCTTTCAAGGAAGATTTGGATCATCTTTAGCTTAAATGTAATAAGTAGGTGTTTGAGTCATAGTAGGACTCTAACTCCTAATTTGAAAGGTGTCAGTTCTAGTTTTAAATATCTTGTTAGTGGTTAGATTTGGTGTCAGTAATAGAGTTTAATGATCTAGCCACTTGGAAGATTGGATGTAAAGGCTAGATGCATATAAGTAGTGAGTACTTCGATGTATGAAGGGTTGGAAATGTGATCAGAGCAGACTATTTTATTGTAAACCTTTTGGAGTTTATGATATATACAATAACAATACAAATTTTCTTCACCTGAGATTATTATTATATTTCAATGAGTTTCTGTCCTATATTTGAAATGTTTTCTTCCAATGTCTTAATGCTTATTACTCAGAATTCATGATTTTTCATGCTATGACTTCCTTTAAGTATTAAGCTATGGTCAAATGAGTTTCTGTCCTATCTTTTGAAATGTTTTCTTCCAATGTCTTAATGCTTATTACTTAGAATTCATGATTTTTCATGCTCTGACTTCCTTTAAGTATTAAGCTATGTTGAAATTTCTTTGAGTATTTTGATTTCACCACCTTGATGTCTCATTACTAAGAATTCGTGTGTGACATGCTCTGACTTCCTTTGAACTTCAAGTTATTGGGATTTTCCTGAATGTGTTATTATTGCATTGAAATATATACAAGCCTTAGCTTCCACAAGGAGAGCCTTTGTCATATTTATCCCTATCACTGACTCCATAGCCCAATGGTAGCAAGCCTTCATCTTTTCAACCTGCAAACATACAAACCAAGACATAATTCATAGAGTTAGCCATATATCTACCTCTTTACTCAATATCATTAACCCTTGAGAGAGCCCTCTCAGATTGAGGAGGCTAAGCTTCAGTCACAATATTGGTTTTAAATAGTTACACTGAAATTGTCTGATCAACAGCTAATCAGGTACGATTTTGGTGATAACATGTGGAGTATTTAGAACAACGAGCATAAAAAAGGTAAATTATCCTTCTCAGAATCAAGAAGACACTTTTAATGAAGAAATTTATTTGTCAGGTAATATTCCTGAGAAAGAATACAAAATTCAGGATGTTTTGAAGTAAGACATATATGAGTTGGAAGGATCAAATAAACATCTTAAACAATGACATGCAACAATAAAGGTGAGAAATGAAATATTAAGGACTCAAAACGACAATATACTTTTGCATTGTGTCATTGGTATATGTTAGGTCACTATATTACCAGGGAAAATTTTAAGAATGGAAAATTATTTTGAAGTTTAAAAAAATGGCGAATCTCAATAGTACCTAATATGCAAACTATAAAATGTGTATTGATGTATTTGTAAAATTATTGAAATTTATAATGATTTTATATATACTCTCTATATAATGTTGGCGATTTTTAACATAAAATAATTTTATATTGTAAAATTTGGGCGAATCATTTTTATAAAAAATGGAATTAGCGAATCTTTTTTTTGGAAAAATCATGGAAAATTAGCCCACCTGCGAATATTAGCCCCTAAAATTTTCCATGTATATTACTAGTATAGTCCCTTATTGTTGTTAGTGTAACCCCCTTATTATTATTATTGTACCCCTATAACCCCCATATTGTTATTATTGTGCCCTTAAATTATTATTGTTAGGTCGGCTAGGATTACATTGTGGCCCCACTAAGATTACATTGTGGCCCCATGGACTCCTACATATAGAAAGGAGGTTTTGTAATTTGTATCATCCAAGAATTTTTCATTCATGTAATGTATTAGAGGTTGCCCACTCGAAGTGGCTTATTTATAAGGTGTTGATATCTCTTTTCTTCTATTTTTGGAGTTGGTTTCACAACATTTGGTATAAGAGCTTTGGATTCTAGCGTTTTCGCTGCTCCAAATTGGTCATCGTGGAATTTTAGCTATAAAATTTTTTCTACGAAGGTTCAGAAGCTGAAATTTTTAGAGTCCGAAGTCGAAATCCTGAGGAACATTTTCACAAAATTTTAGAGCTTGGTTCGCAGTATTTCAGGAGACAGAATCTGTAGAAGTTAGGGCTTTTTGTAGGCTCCTGAATTTAACCTAAACAGGTCATCACGGAATTTGCGCTATAAATTTTTTTCTATGAAGATTCAAAAGATAAAATTTTAAGAGAGAGAAATCGCAATCTTGAGGAACATTGTCGCAAAATTTTAGAGCTTGGTTCGCAATATTTTTGGAGATATGATCTGTGGAAGTTAGGTTTTTTTTAGGCTCCCGAATTTCATCTCAAAGAGGTTATCGTGGGAAAATATTCATAACTCTCTCTTTGAGCACTGGATTGGAATGCTGTAAAAAGTGTTTACAAGTAAACAGACTGTAGTTTCCTGTCTATAAAGTTTAGATCCAAAGTAGGAAACAATGACATGTGGAAAGTTGTACAAGTTTGCTCTACTGAACCAATCCATAATTGGGTCATTGTGGGAGATTGGACATAAATTTTCCTTGAGGAATCCAAATCATGTCAGACCTGTGACATTTGAAATAAGCTTCAGAGGGCTACTATAGGGCCAAATTTCAGATATTGAGGATCTACAATTATAGAGATAATTAAATCTCAATATAGAGCTCCTCAAAAGTAAGTAAAAGGTGTGTGTTTTTTTTTCTCGAATTGCATAAGTCTTGTTTGAAGAATCAAGTTGAATTGATTCCAAGGGCATATTGTAGAATAGATATCAGTATTAGATTCTAAAATGGCCCCTAAAAATAATTCAACACCCATTAAGCCTTTAGAAGGCTCTACTATGACTCATGAAGACGAAGAATGGCAACATGAAATATCAAATTTACAAGAGCAAGTGCAACAAATTTCGCTCTCGCAAAGAGAAACAAAAAATGACATGGAAGTTTTGAAGAAAGGTGTGGAAACTAATATGGATGGTTTAAAGAAAGACATGGAATCTAAGATGGATGGTTTGAAGAATGGCATGGAAGCTAAGATAGATGGCATGGAAGATGGCATGGAATCTAAGATGGATGACATGGAAGCTAAGATCGATGAAAAAATGGAAAACATGAAGAATGATCTAAAAGTAGACATGGAAGGTTTGACAAAGTTGATACAACAAATGTTTCCTAATGGTGAAAAGATAGTAGAGGAAACTCATGATGAAAACAAAATAAATGTTAATCGTGATTTCATAAAATCTAATGTTGGCGGGAAGAACCACCATATTCCAAAAATGGATATGAGGAAGTTTGATGGAAAGGATCCTGTAACATGGATACTACAGATGGAGCAATATTTTGATCTCCATAATGTGCAAAACACACAAAAGGTACGCATTGCAGCTTTACATTTAGAACAAAATACATTTGTATGGTATCGATGGCTTTGCTCCCGTAAAAAAATTGTCACTTGGTCAATTTTTACGGAGGAAATGATGGCACATTATGAGGATACAAAGAGCAACACCTTCTTTAGCCAATTGATAAATCTCAAACAAAAGGGTTTAGTGGGGCAGCACATTGAGGACTTCCAAAAATTGAATATAAGGGTAACTGATATTCCAGAGGAACACAGGATTGATCTCTTCATAGGCACTTTAAAGGATAACATTCAACATGAAGTTTGTGTTCTGGAACCTGATTCATTGGAGAAGGCATTCAGGTTGGCAAGAAAATTTGAATGTAAAATTATGGCGACAAGGAAGCCTACCACTCAATTCTATAAAGAAGGAAGTGTTGCTACACCTAGATTTCCACAAACTACAAGGTTGACACCACAAAAATTGGAAGAAAAAAGTGAAAAGGGACAGTTGTGATAGAAAATACACTAAAGGTCATAAGTGTGCTGAGAAGAAATTATTTTACATAGATTGTGAAGAGGAAGAAGAAAATGAACAAGAAGAGGATATACACCAGGAACCAACCCTAGAAGAGGAAGAAATGAGTTCGACCATATCATGTAATGCATTGGTAGGAATTAACACTCCTTAAAATCTCAAGATAGAAGGACATATCAAGAAGAAAAGGTAATAGTGTTGATTGATTCAGGTAGTACCCATAATTTTATTCACTGTAAGGTAGCCAAGGAATTGAATTGTTTCATATACCCAGCACCAGAATGTCAAGTGATGGTTGCAAATGGAGGAACTATAAATTGCTCTTGAAAATTCCATAATATCAAGCTAACCATGGGGGAATATGTATTGAATAGTCCAATTCTTTCCATTCCTATGGGAGGTGCTGATGTTGTACTAGGAGTACAATGGTTACAATCTTTGGGGATGGTAGCTTTTAATTTTCAAGAACTTTTCTTGAATTTTTTTTTAGAAGGAAAGGAAGTCGAATTACGGGGTATTTTAGGGAAGCTAGGAAAGATAATAAGCTCTAATGTCATGAAAAAGCTTCTACAGAAAGAACAACGAGGCGTAATAGCACAATTATGCTCACTAGAAGTTCCAACATCAAAATCATCTATTTCTGTAGATCTCCAAAAAGTCTTGGACAATCATTCCAAGGTTTTTGAAACTCCCAAAGGACTCCCACCTATTCATGATTATGATCATGCTATTCATTTGATTCCAGGAAGTGTTCCTCCAAACATCAGGCCTTATAGATATCCTTATGTCCAAAAGAGAGAAATTAAATGTATGATTGCAGAAATGTTAGAGGCTGGTATAATTCAACCTAGTCAAAGTTCTTTCTTTGCTCCTGTAGTATTGGTACACAAGAAGGATGGATCATGATGCGTGTTTCTGGATTATAGGGAGCTCAATAAGCTCACCAATAAATATAAATTTCTGATTCATGTGATTGATGAATTATTGGATGAATTACATGGAGCAATTTATTTTACCAAGTTGGATCTTCGTTCAAGATATCATCAAATTAGAGTGAAGACTAAAGGTATTCCGAAAACAAAATTTCGAACTCATGAGGGTCATTATGAATTTTTGGTCAGGCCTTTTGGCCTTACCAATGCGCCTTCTACATTTCAAGGCTTGATGAATTCCATTTTCAAACCCTTAAAAAAATTGTGCTAGTATTTTTTGATGATATACTAATCTACATCAGGTCTTGGAAGGATCATGTTCAACATGTTGATAGGGTGCTCAAACTATTGTGGGAGAAACAATTATATGCAAAAGCATCCAAATGTTTCTTTGGAGTACAAGAGGTGGAATATCTAGGTCATAGTGTATCTCACAAGGGTGTTAAGGTAGACCCTAACAAAATTAAAGCCATTAAATAATGGAAATTCCCCACAACCATAAAGCAGTTGTGAGGATTTCTCAGGTTAACATGGTATTATCGCAAGTTTGTTAAGAATTATGGGAGAATAGTAGCACCTCTAACAACATTATTGAAGAAAGATGCATTTTCATGGACTCCTAAAGCAACTAATGCCTTTGAACATCTTAAAGAGTCAATGTGCCTGGCACTGGTCTTAGCTATGCCAGATTTCAAAATTTTTTTTATTATGGAATGTGATGCCTAAAGAAATGGAATTGGTGCTATTTTAATGTAAGAAGGAAGACCCATTTCTTTTTAAATTCGTCCATTCAAAGGAAAGTATTTACAGAAAGCTATTTATGAGAAAGAAATGTTAGCAATACTACATGCACTAAAGAAATGACGAACTTAACTAATGGGAAGACACTTCAAGGTAAAAACTGATCATGATAGTCTTAAACACTTTTTGGAACAAAGACTATCTTCAGAAGAGCAGCAAAAATGGGTCACAAATATGTTGGGTTATGACTTTGAAATAATATACAAAAAAGGGAAGCTAAATGTTGTTGCATATGCACTCTCAAGAAAGAATGAAGAGGTGGAAGCGTTTCTTTGTGCCATTTCTATTATCCAACCATATTGGATAACTGAAGCAAGGGATGAATAGAAGAAGGATGAAGAAGTGTGGACACTCATTCAAAAGTTGCAACAAGATCCTAGTACATCTGATACATTTAGTTGGAAAAATGATTCATTATGGTACAAAGATCGCTTATATCTTTGTAAGAATTCCCAACTAAAACAAAATATTATTTTGGAATTGCACACTTCTCCTTTAGGAGGACACTCAGGATTTTTAAAAACTTACCACAGGGTGAAGAAAGAATTTTTTTGGGATGGCCTTAAATATGATATTCAAAAGTTTGTGGTGGAATGTTTGATTTTCTAGCAGAATAAAGTTGAGACAATTAAGACCCCAGGTCTTCTACAAACTTTTTCCATTCCAAGTCAACGTTGGGTGGAGATTTCAATGGATTTTATCACAGGTTTACCTAAGTCTGAAGGAAAGAGTGTCATCACGGTGGTAGTTGATAGAATTACCAAGTATGCATACTTTTTTGCATTATCTCATCTATTTAAAGAAAGTATAGTTGCCACTACATTTATGGACATAATTCAAAAGCTACATGGAAACCCAAGGGTTATTGTGAGCAACAGAGATCCCATTTTTATTGGAAATTTTTGGACGGAGTTATTTTCTTGTTTAGGCACTCAATTAGCTCATAGCTCATCTTATCATCCTCAATCTGTTGGTAAAATTGAGATAGTAAATAAATGTTTGGAAGGATATCTTAGTTGTTTTGTATCTGATAAACAAACACAATGGGTCAAGTGGTTACCTCTCGCTGAATGGTGGTATAACACTTCCTTCCATACTGCAGCAAAAATGACCACATTTATGGCACTTTATGGATATCATCCACCGTCCATCACATCATATTTAAGAGAAAATTTGAAGGTTCAAGAAGTGGAAGATCACATCGAGCATCAACAAGAAGTTTTCCAGCTCTTAAAGGATAGCCTGAATTTGGCACAAAATCGAATGAAACAACAGGCAGATCAACATCGCAGTGAGAGAAGTTTTGATGTAGGAGACTGAGTATTTTTACAACTACAACCATACAAACAAATGTCCCTCACGCAAGCTAAGAAGGATAATAAATTATCGCCAAAGTACTATGGTCCTTACAAGGTGTTGCAAAATATTGGTACTATGGCATACAAATTGGAGCTTCCTGGTTTTTCACGAGTGCATCCAATTTCCATGTTTCATGCTTAAAGAGGGTTATAGGTGAAAATATTCCAGTTCAAACAATATTGCCAGAATTTGATGAGGAAGGAAAAATCATATTGGAGCCTGAAGCAGTCACGGAAACAAGAACTCGACAGCTATGAAATCGATCAATTTCAGAGTATCTCATCAAGTGGAAGAAATTACCCACTGAATATTCTACATGGGAGGATGAGAATTTTATACAGAAGCACCCAGAGCTACTCAAGAGTTGAGGACAACACTTTTTTGAAGGAGAGGGGCATGTTAGGTCCCTATATTACTAGTATAGTCCCTTATTGTTGTTAGTTTAACCCCATTATTGTTATTATTGTACCCATGTAACCCCCATATTTTTATTATTGTGCCCTTAAATTATTATTGTTAGGTCAGCTAGGATTACATTGTGGCCCCACTAAGATTACAATGTGGCCCCATGGACTCCTATATATATAAAGGAGGTTTTGTAATTTGTATCATGCAAGAATTGTTCATTCATGTAATGTATTGGAGGTTTCCCCCTCGAAGTGGCTTATTTATAAGGCATTGATATCTCTTTTATTCTATTTTTGGAGCTGGTTTCACAACAGTATAAAAAGAACAAGAAAATCAAAGCAAACAAAAAATTCCAATGAAACAAAGTTAGAGGGTTACAGAGAAAAATTATAATGATGAAACCAAGGGAAGTATTTGATATCAAGAAAATAAAGAGGAGCACTATTATGGATTTCTTAGCTCAAGCTTCAGAAATAGATTGAATGAACGACTGCACAAATTTTAAAATTTTGATGCATGAGGAAGTGAAAAACCTTTGGTGTGGGGGAATGTTGAAGTCCAAAATTTTTCTCTTTTTGACAACCCTTTTTTCCTTCCTTTTTATCCTTTTCATAATAATTTTGTTGTAGTTTCAATCTAAAAGGTCATCATAGATATGCTCAAGCATCCAAAAAGGTTTTGATCATCCATGATCTATAATATGTTGTTTTTTGAAATTTAATTTAAACATTCCTACTGTTAGTATGAATCCTTTGTCGAAGTGTACGAAAAAGGACCACTTTAGCTACGCATAACTAATAGCCTTAACAACAAATGTGGCTGGAAATATCTTTAGATCTGCAGTTAGTTGATCAAGAAAAGAGCTGCAAAAAACCAGATCTATGCATAGAAAGACATTAAGCAGTAAAAAGAAGGGTTTGCTCCATATACCAATAGACAAGACAAGAAAAATTTTTGAAAGAATTTTTGTATTAAGGGCACCTGGGAGGAAAACAAGAAGGCGTATCCAATTCTCCTCAATGGGATGGGTTCTTGGAAGTCCTCAGCACTTCAGATCTAGAATCTCTCTCTCTTGTTGGTGTAGAAAACCCATGCAAAGAATAGAGCTCAAAGGGAGCTCACACAGCAAATAATGGAAAAATGTGACCAAGTGTATAGATCCAGAGTGATCTAATAGGCAACAAAAGGTGAAGAATGGTAGGAAAACCCCTCCTATTTATAACAAAATATTGGGTCATTCTAGATCTTGGTGCATGATTAAAATAATGTTAACCAAATCTAGATCCACCTTTTATGGAATATTTTATTATATTTGTTGGAGGGAAAAAGTATTCGACTTGGGTCAAATCCCTTTATTTGTCAATAATAAATAAATAAATGATTTATTTATCATTTTAAGGAAGTGGTTGAAGGATAATCAAATACATAATGATTTATTTAATTATTTGTGGGTGATTTGGTCATATTTAACAAGGAATATTATCTAAATAAGATTTAAATAATTATTCCTAGAAAATAATAAGATAAATAAAGGTTTATCTAATTAATTCCTTTGTTTTTGGGTTAAACATGACTGGGAATAATAATTAAATTATGGTTTAATTAATTATTCCATGAGGAAAATCAAACAAATATAGGTTTATTTAATATTTCCTTTTGGGGTTTCCTGTTTAGACCATAAACAACCTAATAAATGTGGTTTATTAAGTTATTTAACATAGTGAAGGCAATTTTACTTAGGGTAAAATTGGTCTTACATGGTGTACTTGGGTCCATCTAATGATAATAGGTTAGATGACCAAAAAAATGGTGTAACACCTACAACTACTGAATTTCATTCATTCTGCAACTAATTAAGAATTTTGTAATATCTCCATGGTCAGATAGATTCTAGTGCACCAAATAACAAACAAAAGGCACCACCAGTTGGAAAATAGTAAGCATATGGATATCCACCTGACTTAGTGATCTAGAAAGTTACATGGTTCGAGAGATCTGGAAGTCATACCAGAAGTCAACTATGGTTATGACATTCCAAAAATGAGCATATTTTGAAGGTGGTTTGTATCAGGATCCAACGAGCATGGGAATGATCGAGAAAAGTTCAAAGTTGATGTGTTCTAGTGAATCCCTCATGATTTTCTCCTTCAGTAGAAAATCACAAGAATAAATATTTTATTTTGATTTTACTTCTTATTTTTTGAATTAGCTTGATTACCTCTTGGCTTATGAATCTCAAATTTTTATTCAATAAAAGTATAAAAATCTTTGAGGCGAGGATATAACCATCAATTGTTATTTTTAATTGTGTAATGTTCCCAATTAGCCATTGCTACTTGGAACATTATAATTGCTCAATTTTTGAAATAAGAAGTAGGAAACACAATAAAATCTATCCCAGTGTGAAAAGGGATTGAGGTAGGAGGATAAAATAAAGCCTCTTGGGTGTGAAGAGGAGCAAAAGCAAGGAGCTAGCTATAGTTGACCAAGTCAACAATGCTGTCACAAGGAAGGGAAAGCCACTAGGGCAGCACAGTTTTGAAGGAGGAAACTTCTCAACGAAGCTACATCACCAATGAGTGGGGCCCAGGATGGAGAAGCTCACTTAGGATAAAAAGTAAGGAATAGCAGCAAAAGGATGCATTCATTCATAATTCTTGTTTCAGTCTTATGACTGGTTGCAAGCTTCAGCTGTTTGGCGGGAGATGCAGCACTATTTAGTGCAAGAGTTCTCATGCGGGAATTCTAGTTTCATCATTGTTATAGCTGATTGGGAGATCTAAGGAGGAGGTCTTGAGTTCCATTCTCATCAACTATCTTGAGGAAATCCATCCTCTAACCTTGATAGCGCAGTCACTTCCAGTGAGTGCGTTATTTCTGCAGTAGCTGGGGTTGTATTTATCCATTTCAAAAGAGGAGGAGGTGATTTCCACTCTAGGAGTTCTATTGAGGGAGGCCTTGAGCCAATTATTGTATTGCGTTTCCATTTTTGAGCATATAAGATATTTCTCAATACAAAGTTGTTGGGTACAACGTTATTTTCTGTAGTGTTGTATCTTGTGTTGCTATTTTTCCAGAAACCCTTGCCGGGAGGTCTTAATGTGTTTGTAAAAGAGGTCAATCCTCTCATTTCTGATCTTATAATGAATGAAAGCTCCATATATATGTTATTCCATCTATTGCTGTATTTTTCATAATAAAAATAACGCTGTTGCTGCCTCCGACATTTCTATTTTATGGTGTACTGGGGTTGTGATGCTTTTTAGCATTTTTGAGTTGGGGAGATCTGTTTAATGTAGCTAGAGTTATTTGTTTCTAATTACATTCTATATTTAATGTACATAAAACATATTTTAGATGATCCAAGCTCTGGATTGTGTTATTATTGCACTGGTTTCCTTATACAGCGTCCTCATTGGAGATATTGTTGAAATTCCTGAAAAGGAATATTACAGTGGTATCAGAGCTCTGATCTTGGCTCAAATTGTAGGGGGGAGATTTATCTTCAGCATGGAGAAGGAATAAATCTCAAGGCTCGTACTTTAAACCATGTAGAACATTGCAAGGGATCTCAAAGAGATGAGGCAGGAAGAAGACTCTTTAGGGTTTTTCCATAAGGCAAGCACCAACACTACAAATGGCATGGAACATCCAACTCCATCACAACGCTCCACCATGCCCTCATTTTTAATTGAAGGAGATACGAAGGGTTCTCTAGGGGAATATTTTGAAGAATATGAGCTCCAGTCTCAAAGGTTCAAGGAGCACCTGAGCTTTCAGGAGTTTTTTCGGATCAAGGATGGAAGGAGGAATGATCCTCATCAAAGGGAGGATAAATTGATGCAAGGATCAACCCTATAGTGCAGTATGGTAGGGTTCTTCTTCCACACATTTTATGGGACACCTAAGTACACAACAAAATCATGGGTAGAGAAGCTGGACAAATACTTCCAGCTCCACAAGGTTTTTGAGATAGAAGCTATCAAGATAACCGCGTTGAAGGGAAAGCTCAAGATTGGTGGTTTCATGGACTGACCACACTTGGGCATCATCATATCACTTCATACTAATCTTTCACTAAGAAGCTATTGGAGAGGTTTGATCCAAGGGATCTGGAAGCCCACTTTGCAAAGATAACCAAGCTCAAGCAGGAGGAAGATCTTGAGGATTATATTGCTAAGTATCTGCAGCTTTCAGTGATGGTATCCAACCTCACTATGAGCAGGAAGGTGTTGAGCTCCAAAGATGTTCTTTCTTCCACCACATTCCACTCCATTTCCTTTGTCCATTATTAATTACAGGCTCAAATGATCAATAGAATTAATTAAAATTGCTTTAAGAATGTATATCATGACTAACTTGCTATTGTTTTATGATTTTGTCATTGTAGTACTTTTTGAACTAGATCTAGCTATAGAATGCAGACATTCTGTAGCTAGTTGCCGATTCTGCAACTGTCTTCATGTCTACACAGGTTCCAGGTGTCATCTCAGAGAAAAACACATATGGTTGTATTCCACATCATTCCCTCATCATTTGTTGCTCTCCACGAAGTTTGAACGGAATTCTGTAGGTGGTTATGCACGTGGGAACTCAAACTAGGAGATAGACTCCTAGGAAAAGGACAGTCCAGATGTCCTTAATCATATTACGAGATCACCATCAGAGTTATAGTTTGATTTTAATTTGGAAAGACAATTATCCCTAGTTTATATCAAGACAGTTATGTAATTTTGTTATAAATATGGCTTGGGAAACCGAGGGACAAGGTTAGATTTTGTGTTTGATTGCTAGATTTCAGAAGTCCGAAAACACTCTGTTTTGAAGTAATTTCTCTTTTATTGAAAGAAGCATCATTTTATTGAAAGCGCCGAGTCAATCTTGAAGTAGATTTTTCATGCTACTCCGGTGGTAGAGGGCCCTTGCTACCTGAGCAGCTTTGTTCATACGGCTTAGATAATTATTTTAGTCTCGTTTTTCATTTCTAGCTTAAGCAGGTTTCTGAAGTTTATGTTTCATACTTGTTTACATTAATCATCACAACTAGACTTACTGTTATAAACTCTTCCAAAATATCATCACGATGAATAAGGCATAGCTATGGTGTTGTAGATTTTAGTTGCATTTCCTTTAGAATTTTATGATTTATGCTTGTTTACACTAAGTGTAATAGCCGGTATTACTCCTACAAACTCTTCCAAAACATCATTAACAATGAATAAGAAACAGCTGTGGTATCTTAGATCCTAGTTGTATTTGCTTTCAAATCTTATGTTTATGTTCAATTGCATTGAATAATACAACCAGACTTGTTTTTACAAACTCTTCCAAAATATCATTCATATTGAACAAGATGGGCTGTAGAGTTCCATAGACTAGTTGCATGTTAATTTAGTTATAACACTCCAAAGGTTGATTGCATTTAGTTCAGCTCTGTCACTACATTTCAAGTTTTATAATGGCATTCTAGTTTAACTCTTTTCACTGTACTTCAAGTAGATTAGTAGCACTCTAGTTCAGTCTCAGTTCATTTTGTTCCAAGAAAATATTAATGGCATTCTAGTGTAGTTGTAGTCACTGTATTTTAAGATTGATAGACCACATTCTAGCCTAGTGTTATCCATTGTATTTCAAGTAGTACTAGTTGTCAAAATTAGTCTCTGGGCCTTCATTATTTACAACTTACTTTTGTTCTAAATTTATATTGATACATCATCACATGAACAGGGGTCAGTAATATCAGTTTAAGGCTTTGATCACTCTGCAAACCTTTTACAAATTCACCTATTGCATTTTTCCCAAACATTATTCTAGAAAATCTCAAAACTTTTGAATAAGGCCTAGAAGTGATAAGTCAAGTTGCAGAATAGGGTAAATTCAGCATCATAGGTTAATCTAGAATAGAAAC
The DNA here is from genome assembly GCA_034641835.2 of Pinus albicaulis. Lineage (NCBI taxonomy): Eukaryota > Viridiplantae > Streptophyta > Pinopsida > Pinales > Pinaceae > Pinus > Pinus albicaulis. The sequence goes on from JAXQQM020076450.1 coordinate 81,157, forward strand.
CTTACTGTGTTACAAATAATCATGTTTTTTGTAATATTGTGAGTTGATTTTTTATTTAGGAGAACTTCATTTACACTTAACTTGTCCATTTCTCAAGCTCTTCCAACACATATTTAATGAATGAATTGGATAAGTTCAAGCTCATGCTGTTATTTATTTCCTTGCAATGAAGTCATTATCAAGCTTTTCATATTTTTTGTTTTCCATCCATAGTTTAGGCTTTGTTCTGTTTTAATATAACCAATAGCTTCTTTTCACCAGCACTTCATTCTTTCCCTTTTCAAACATAAAACCATAAAACCAAAAACACCATAAAACACTAAACACAACGTAGTGAGAAACAAATACCTAGGCACATATAGTGCACCACACTTCAACGGTTTACTAACCTTGGTTGACAATTAATGAACTCAATTTAGGAACACTAAGTTGAGTAATAAAATGTATGGTATGCATGTTTTTGAATGGGATGGCTGAACCATTACAAGGGTTGGTCAAATCTACCAAACCAACTACGCTCCTTGAAGCTGTGGAGAAAGCTAGAGATCTACAACACATATTGCCCAGGGCAAGAACCTTTTTACAGCATAAGACCCACTCAAGGCCAAGGGAAACAATCCTTGTTCAGGAATTGGAGGAGAAATGTGTTATAGGAGAGGCACATCATATCAAGACCTTCTCCAAGAAGGATGCCAGCGATGTACAACCCATAGAATACTTTGCTCCAAGAGGGGGAGCTGTTGCAGCGTTAAGAGGGGTCCCAAAGTATCTGTCCTTGAGGGTGAGAGGCACCATCATGGGGCAAAGAGTTTCTATATTGATAGATAGTGGAGCCACTCATAATTTTATTGATGCACAACTAGTACACAAGAGAGGAATTCCCATGGAGGAGTTTGAGGGATTTTCAGTTTTGGTTCCAGGAGCCATGACTCTACAATGTTCCAAGTATGTTCCAGTGCTGACCATTACTATGGGCACCTATACTTTGACAGAACACTTCTTTGTGGTAGATATTCCAGACACCAATTTCATATTGGGAGTCTAGTGGTTAGTCACTCTTGGGAGAGTTACCACTAACTGGAGAACCTTGGAGATGGAATGGACTGGAGGGTAGGATGGCTAGCAACAAAAAATCAAGGGTATGAACACAAATCCCCCTCAGGTTGTTTCAGCACATAGGATGGAGGAAGATCTGCGTAGAGGAGATGTTTCATGGGTGGTGGAGCTGCATATATCTGAGGTGAAGGGCAAGGACTCACCGATGCATCCAGATGTTCAATCTCTTTTGGATCGGTATTCTACAGTGTTTGGGGATATCCCACCAGGGAGACCTCTGGACTGAGGGTTTGAACACACCATTGAGTTGGAAAAAAGAGGTCCAAGCAATGATCACCACTCCTTATAGACATCCCAAGGCCTATAGGGATGAGATTGAAAGAGCTATCCAAGAGCTACTAGCACTAGGGCACATCCGGCCTAGTACTAGTCCTTTTGCTTCCTCGGTGGTTTTGGTAAAAAAGAAAGATGGCACATTGAGGATGTGCAATGATTATAGGTATGTTGTAAATATGATGCAGAGTGTTGTCCTTGATGGCAACCCACTGAATGAAGATGAAGACATGTGACAGTTGACATGTGTTGTCCTTGATGGAAATACACCTGATGAAGTTATTCTTGACTTGATGGACTTGGTAAACGATGTAAATCTGATGTGATATGATGTTTGGTAGCAATATGATGCTAAGTGTCTGAAGTGATATGATGTTAGTTAGCAATATGATGCTAAGTGTTGTCATTGAATGGCAACTCACTTGATGAAGAAGATGGCAACTTACTTGATGAAGTTGTGCTTGATAGAATATGTTCTTGATGAAGAAAATATGATGTATCTACAGTGTGTACAGAAGGCAATGAAGAAAAGAATTTAGAATGTGCTCAAAGTATGATGGAAAAAGTAGGTCTCTATGCATACGCGGATATGTCAAGGGGAAGTCGCGTATGCACGCGGGAAAGAACGTGATAAGTTGCGTATGGGCAAAAGCGCTCAAAAAGTGCAAAAACAGGGGCCCATGGTATTGAAGACTCATGGTATTAATTTGGCTCGTGGTATTGAAGGCTCATGGTATTGCTTTGGCCCGTGGTATTGAAGGCTCATGGTATTGCTTTGACCCGTGGTATTGAAAAAGGATAAACCTATATAAGGAGAAGAAATTCATTGTGCAAATCAGGAGTGTGGGTGCAAGATGTCTGAGCTTGAATGAATACTTCTCTTTGAAGTAGATCTGAATGGAAAGGGTTACACTTGAAGATAAATCTGAATGTATGATGCACCAATGATGCAGAAGGGGATCTAGATCTGAAATGCATTTGTATTTGCTAGATCTGATTATGGAAGGCTTAGATCTGTGATGAGGCGAACATCTAGGCGAACATCTGTCTGAAGTGAAAGGGTAAATCTTAACTGAATATCTGATCTGATGAAGTATGCTGCTCCATAATGATTGAAGATCTATACGCTACTTCACCGCAGAGGAAGCACGTATATACGCGGCTTCGATGAAGTGGAAGCGTGTATGCGCAATAAAATACATACAGAGGTATACGCTTGTTCGTGTGGACGGAAGCGCGTATATACGCGACATCAGTGAAGTAAAAGCGCGTATGCAAACTAGGGTTTGCTGAAGCAAAGGGTATGAAATATCTGATCTGTTCTGCTGTGTTTCTGCTATCTGATCTATGTTGATAAGTATCTGTTGGTGATGTATGTTTAAAAGTATGGAAAGGGTTCAATCTGGAAATATGATGAAACGTGGCCTACAAGTATTGTTCTATTGAAGTTGTTGGATCCAGTGTGAAAATTGATGAAACGTGGTCCGAAGGGGTGCTGAAGGTTGTAGCCTTCAGTCAGGGGGTTGTAGCTCCCTTCCAAGAGAGGTTGGTAAACGAGTCAGGGGGTCGTAGCTCCCTTCCAGGAGAGGCTGGTAAACGAGTCAGGGGGTTGGAGCTCCCTTCCAGGAGAGGCTGGTAAACGAGCGCAGGTGGGTGCCTGCGTGCTGGTCAAGTCTGCGCCAGCACATATGTTGTAAGAAGTTTTCTCTATAATAAAATATTGAAGGCTGAGCAACTGCAGCGGTGGTTTTCTCTCGATTTGGGTTTCCACCTAAAAATCCTGGTGTTCATGTGTGATGCTTTGTGTGATGGTTTATTCTGTTCTTACTGCACCTGTTTACTGTTTATTGAACATCTGATGAATGAATGATGGAATAATATAAGTAAATATTTAATGACAGATCTATATCTCTGTGTATACGCTAGTTTCATAAAGGGGATCCGCGTATATACGCTAGTTTACTGAAGGAAAGTAGCGTATGGGTTTTAAGGAATGAAAAAGTAAAAAGTTTTGATTATGCAGTAAATACTGATTCACCCCCCCCCTCTCAGTATTTTTCCCAACAATTGGTATCAGAGCAGGTTCTTCTGCAGAAGCTTGATCGCTTGAAGGAGATCCGTCATAATGGGAAAGAAGCAAAAGAAGAAGCCCACTCGGAGAAAGGAAATATTTCAGAGAACATGGATACCAGAAATCAAAGAAGATGAATCAGATAGTGATTGGGGTTATCCCTTGCATGATCTTAGTGGTACAAAAAATAGTGAAGAATATGCTATCGACCTAGAAGAAGCTGTCAAGATTAAAGATGAAGAAGATTCTGACCAAGCTCTACAAGTGCTCATGGAAAAGAAGCAACAGAAGAAGGATACTCAAAGTAACGAGATGTCTCAGAAAACCGCTATAGAAGAAGTTGAATCGGATAGTGATCCTTGTAATCTTATCTGTGCAAGAAATGATGTTGTGGTTTTAAAAGAAGTTATCAAAGATCAACAAAGAAAATTTAATGAGCAGGACGCTGCCTCCAAAGCTTTGGTATTTAGACTGAAAAGGATGTTCGATGATGTATACAATCGAAGTAAAGGATATCAAGCTGGAATCATCTCTCTGCAAGAAGAACTTGAAGAATCAAATGAGAAGAATGAAGGACTTGAAGCAGAAAACGTTTCTCTAAAAGCAGATCTGGAAAAATCAAAAAGGAAGAATGAAGGTCTTGAAGCTGGAATCATCTCTCTACAAGCAAAACTTGAAGCATCAAGTAAGAAGAGTGAGGAACATCTACCATCATTTGAAAAGGAAGGACTTGAAGCAGAAATCATTTCCCTCAAAGAAGACTTGGATAAATCAAATAAGAAGAATGCAAGACTTGAAGCAGAAATTGTCTCCTTCAAAGAAGATCTCGAAGCATCGAAGAAGAATAATGAAGAGCTGCAAAAAACATGTGAAGAAAATGAAAATTGGTTGAAAGAAGAAATTCTAAATCTGAAGGATCAAGTAGAAGATGGAAGAAGGAAAGAAGAAAGCATGACAAAGCAATGTCAAGCCCTGGAGGTTGAGGTAAACATTCTCAAAGGTAAATTAGAAGAAAAGGTTAGACTGTTGAGGTTTCAAGATAGTACTAAGATTCTGGATAATATTCTTAGTAGTCAAAGGTCTCCTTCTATCAAACTTGGTCTTGGTTTTAATGAAACTGTTAAAGGAGAATCTAGTTCACAAGAGAATGCTAATGATTCAAAGGAAGGCAATGCAAAATCTGAAGTGTTGAAAGAAACAAAAGGTCAACCAACAGTCATGAATTCTCAAAGAAAATCATTCAATAATGTTGAATGCTTTGGATGGCATAATTTTGGACATATTGCAGCCAATTGCAGGAGTAGATTGTTTCAGTCACAAACAAGCAGATCATACATAAAAAGGTACTCTGGTTTCTTCAATGGATATTGTTTTTCATGCAACAAGTATGGTCACAAAGCTGTTGATTGCAATAGAAGGAAGAATAGAAAAGCTCATTATGATTCTTATACTTATTTCTCTGGCCACATGAGATGTTATGCTTGTAACAAGTATGGTCATATAGAAAAGGAATGCAGGATGAACAGATTTGGGAAAGTGGAAAATCTCCAGCACACAGTTGGAAAGCTCAAGCAAATTTGGAAAAGGAAGGAGGACCGTTCAGAAACGTAGGGAATACTGACCCTACTGCAGTCATATGCTTCTGAAACTTACTTCTCTGATTGACTGCAGGAATGATGTGGGATACATTATGAGTTTTAGTAATGTATCGTCACAGGGGGGGCAATGTATGATGTCTCTTATGGTTGATTTGATCATTCTGGTTATGTTTACTTCTGATAGCGCATTTGATGTGGAAAGGACAGGTACAGGAGGTACAAGCTCAGAAGGAAATGAAGGATGATGAAAATTTTCTTTGCTTCACTTTCCATACGCGGGTTATATTCACAAAAGTCGCGTATACACGCGAGTTCCAGCAGACACAGTCGCGTATGCATTAATGATAAGAAAATTCACATGATAGATGAAGATCTGGAGCAGAGGTTCAGGGGGAGCATCAGTCTGATTGTTAATAACTATATTATTGACTCTGTATCAGCTTAATTTCTCAGTTCTAAATGATGATGATATGATACTTGATGTCTTATGTTGAAGATTATGGATGAGTTCTGTTTGTTGAAGAGTATTCGTTGCTAAGATGAAAGTCTTAGTATTCAGAGATAAGGACAGATCATGCAGAGATGGTTGCTGATGACTTGCTGATAAAGGTTTTCAGATTGCACAAATTAAGGAAGAGCACTGGTTTAGGGGGAGTAGAAGGTTGAATACTAATGATTGCATTGTTGGAAATATGACTGCTTATTATTTTGTTATTGTGATACTCATGCTCAAATGATGATGACTTGGTACATGGTTTATGATGATGAGACGTTGAATGAGCTGTGTTTACTGCTTGCTGGAGTTTATCTGTTGGATGAAATTGGAAGTCTAGTTCATGCAGAGATTGTTACTATGGTTAAGATCTTTTGTCTACATATGTTACTTCATGTTAAATCTTGAAGATCTTGATGATATTGGACCACATGGATGATTGCTTGACACATATTTGAAGATGTTGTTTTGGTACGATAATCTCTCTTGGAAAGGTTGTATTGATGCTGCAAAGAATATGATGGCTTGGTTACTAATGTGCTTATGCTACAACCATTGGATGACACTTGAAGACACAACTGCACTGTTAGATCTATCTGTAGTCCAGAAGAAGCATTCAAAAGAAGCTGAACACTACCTTTTTTCTCACAGAGGATCAGATCTGGTTAAAATTTAGAAGTTGGCTTGGGATACGCGGGTTTCATGAAACACAGTCGCGTATATACGCGAGTTCCTGCACAGAAAACCGCGTATGTCTGATTGCTGACAAATTTTTGCTTGGAGTCAGCTCTCTTCAGCACTACTGCAGTGAAGTTTGGTATCTATGATACTGTTTGGTATATCTGGTGGTGTTCCAGTTCTCATAATTCTTTTCTCATGTTTTGATAAAGATGCCTTGATGATTTTTTGGTGAAAGTGTTCAGGATGAACAAACTAAGGGGGAGCCTTAGTCATATGAAAAGGATGCCTGGATGCACAGATGCAGGGGGAGCATTAGTGTTGCTGAGTATAATGCATTGTTTGCATTATGATGATTCTAAAACATGTTCTTTGAAGTCTTTCTGGTCTTGGTCATAAATGGTTATATTTGTAGTTTGATGAAAAGGTCATGTTGAGACCCATGATGTAAAAATTTGTAATATTCAGTCATGTAAGGACTTGTCAAATTTGTAAACCCACTTGGTTGGATAGCTGAGTCAATTTTTGTAAACCCACTTGGTTGGGTAGTTGAATTGAAATGTGTAAACCCACTTGGTTGGGTACTTGAGTCTCATATGTAAATCCACTTAGTTGTATGTTTGATGTAAGTATGGGTCTTTTGGTGATAGGAAGTACATAGAGTCATGTACTTCATTGAAAAATATGTTTGAAGATTTAGCATGAACTCAGGGGGAGCTTGGTCACTTCAGTATACATCAGATCTGCAGAACGCTTCTTCTACATGAGGAGAAAAGGGGGTGAGTGTGTTGGTTTTGATCCGCCCATTGCCCTTGATGTCAAAGGGGGAGAGTAACATGATGTTTGAATGAAGATAATGATGTGCCCTTTGCCCTTGATGTCAAAGGGTGAGAGTAACATGGTGTTTGAATGATGCCAAAAATGGAGAGAGTGACATATTTGGGAGAGTGACATGGTACCTATCTGTTGTGGTAACCAAACACCATCGTGGTTGCCATCAAGTCCAAAGGGGGAGATTGTTGGAAATATAATGCAGAGTGTTGTCCTTGATGGCAACCCACTAAATGAAGATGAAGACATGTGACAGTTGACATGTGTTGTCCTTGATGGCAATACACCTGATGAAGTTATTCTTGACTTGATGGACTTGATAAACGATGTAAATCTGATGTGATATGATGTTTGTTAGTAATATGATGATTGTCTGATGTGATATGATGTTAGTTAGCAATATGATGCTAAGTGTTGTCATTGAATGGCAACTCACTTGATGAAGAAGATGACAACTTAAGATGTGCTTGATAGAATATGTTCTTGATGAAGAAAATATGATGTATCTACAGTATGTACAGAAGGCAATGAAGAAAAGAATTCAGAATTTGCTCAAAGTATGATGAAAAAAGTATGTCTCAAGGCATACACGGATATGTCTAGGGGAAGTCGCGTATGCACGCGGGAAAGAACGTGAGAAGTCGCGTATGGCAAAAAGTACTCATAAAGTGCAAAAACAGGGGCCCGTGGTATTGAAGACTCATGGTATTGATTTGGCTCGTGGTATTGAAGGCTCATGGTATTGCTTTGGCCCGTGGTATTGAAGGCTCATGGTATTGCTTTAACCCGTGGTATTGAAAAAGGATAAACCTATATAAGGAGAAGAAATTCATTGTGCAAATCATGAGTGTGGGGGAAAGATGTCTGAGCTTGAATGAATACTTCTCTCTGAAGTATATCTGAATGGAAAGGGTTACACTTGAATGATAAATCTGAATGTATGATGCACCAATGATGAAGAAGGGGATCTAGATCTGAAATGCATTTGTATTTGCTAGATCTGATTATGGAAGGCTTAGATCTGTGATGAGGTGAACATCTAGGCGAACATCTGTCTGAAGTGAAAGGGTAAATCTGAACTGAATATATGATCTGAAGAAGTATGCTGCTCTATAATGATTGAAGATCTATACGCTACTTCGCCGCAGTGGAAGCGCGTATATACGCAGCTTCGCTGAAGAGAAAGCGCGTATGCGCAATAAAATACATACAGATGTATACGCTAGTTTGTGTGGACGGAAGCGCGTATATACGCGACATCAGTGAAGTAAAAGCGCGTATGCAAACTAGGGTTTGCTGAAGAAAAGGGTATGAAATATCTGATCTGTTCTGCTGTGTTTCTGCTATCTGATCTGTGTTGATGAGTATCTGTTGGTGATGTATGTTTGTGCTTAAAAGTATGGAAAGGGTTCAGTCTGAAATATGATGAAACGTGGCCTACAAGTATTGTTCTATTGAAATTGTTGGATCCAGTGTGAAAATTGATGAAACGTGGTCCGAAGGGGTGCTGAAGGTTGTAGCCTTCATTCAGGGGGTTGTAGCTCCCTTCCAGGTGAGGCTGGTAAACGAGATCAGGGGGTCGTAGCTCCCTTCCAGGAGAGGCTGGTAAACGAGTCAGGGGGTTGGAGCTCCCTTCCAGAAGAGGCTGGTAAACGAGCGCAGGTGGGTGCCTGCGTGCTGGTAGAGTCTGCACCAGCACATATGTTGTAATATGTTTTCTCTATAATAAAATATTGAAGGCTGAGCAACTGCAGCGGTGGTTTTCTCCCGACTTGGGTTTCCACCTAAAAATCCCGGTGTTCATGTGTGATGCTTTGTGTGATGGTTTATTCTGTTCTTACTGCACATGTTTACTGTTTATTGAACATCTGATGAATGAATGATGGAATAATATAAGTAAAGATTTAATGACAGATCTAGATCTCTGTGTATACGCTAGTTTCATAAAGGGGATCTGCGTATATACGCTAGTTTACTGAAGGAAAGTAGCGTATGGGTTTTAAGGAATGAAAAAGTAAAATTTTTTGATTATGCAGTAAATACTGATTCACCCCCCCCTCTCAGTATTTTTCCCAACAATAGGGCCTTGAACAAGAAGACTTTGAAGAACAGGTACCCTATACCCATGATCGATGAACTCATGGATGAGCTAAGGGGATCCAAATATTTCTCCAAGATTGATTTGAGGTCCGGGTACCATCAAATCAAGGTGAGGGAGCAAGATATCCCCAAGACAGCGTTCAGGTGTCACTATGGGCATTTTGAGTTTCTGGTAATTCCATTTGGATTGACTAATGCTGTAGCAACTTTGCAATCCTATATGAACCATATCTTCTGGGGTCATTTGAGAAAGTTTGTATTAGTTTTATTTGATGATATTCTGATCTACAACTGCACTTGGGAGGAGCACTTGTAGCATATTAAGACAATCTTACATATCCTCAAGGAGCAACAATTCTATGCCAAGCTCTCCAAATGTGAATTTGGCCTCACAGAGATTTTGTATTTGGGGCATATCATAGGAGTGGATGGAGTGAGGGTACATGAGGAGAATATTCAGGCTATCAGAGATTGGCCTGAACCTAGGAATGTTATGGAACTCAGAGGGTTTGTGGGCATATGCACTTATTACCAGAAGTTTGTGAAAGGATTTTCACAATTAGCAGCACCACTTACAGACTTGACAAAGAAGGGGGATTTCCATTGGACACCTACAGTGCAGGGAGATTTTAATTAGCTCAAAGAGGTAATGAGTAGTAGTCCTGTTTTGGTTTTACCTGACTTCTCTCAACCTTTTGTGTTAGAATGTGATGCATCAGGTGAAGGTATTGGGGCAGTCTTGATGCAAGGAGGGCATCCTATAACCTTTGAGAGCAGGAAGTTGCTTCCTCACGAGAGGCTATACCCCATATATGATAAAGAAATGTTGGCTATCATGCATGCATTAGCCAAATTCTGACAATATTTGGTGGGGAATAAGTTCAAGGTGAAGACTGATCACAACAGCCTTAGGTTCTTTCTTGAATAGAGGAAAATTCAGGAGAGACAACAGAAGTGGGTGAGAAAAATCCAAGCTTATGAATTTGACATAGAATATGTCAAGATGACAATAAATATAGTAGTTGATGCACTTTCTAGGAGGCCTACAGCGCTGTCCATGAGGGGCATGGACGCAGATTGGAAGGCTCAATTCTTAGTTGAGTACTCCAAAGATGACTTCTCATGTGGGATACTTGATGGGGTGGTATTGGATGATAGATTTAGAGTAATGGATTAGGTTATCTATTACAATGATCAGATCTACTTGGCTAAGAATTCTAAGCTCAAGGAGAAGATCTTATTGGCCTCACATGATTCACCACTTTCCAGGCATCAAGGTTTCACAAAAACTTACAGATCTATTAGGGAGAGATTCTCTTGGAAGGGTCTCAAGGAGGATGTGCTCCGACATGTCAAGGAATGCCCCACTTGCAAATAGAATAAGGGAGAGCACACTTATCCTGCTGGGTTGTTGCAGCCACTACATATTCCGGATGGGAAGTGGGAAAGTATCTCTATGGACTTCATCACTGGCTTACTGACAGTGCAGGGTAAGGACTGTATCTTTGTTTTTGTTGATACACTAACAAAGTACTCTCATTTATTTTCCATTTTTTCACATTATACTGCTTCATAGGTAGCTGAGCTCTTCTTCAGAGATGCATTTAGACTCCATGGTCTCCCTAGGACCATACAGAGTGATAGGGACAACCGCTTCATGGGTGGTTTTTGGCAGGAAATATTTCGATTAGTGGGGAATGATTTGACCCCCAGCACCAGCTATCACCCCCAAACTGATGGGCAGACTGAGATAGTGAACAGGTTGCTAGAAGGCTACTTGAGGAACTATGTGGCAAGGTAGCAGAAAGCTTGGTTGCGTTGGCTCCACTTGGGGGAGTATTGTTACAACATTAATCACCACATCTCTATTGGCATGACTCCATTCCAAGCCTTGTATGGATATGAGGCACTTTCATTTGCTGATGTTATGTTTGGGGAAAGTAAAGCTCCAGGGGCAAGGGATTGGATTCAAGATAACCAGAAAAAACTCAGGGCACTCAAAGATAACATTGCTACTTATCAGAACCAACAGAAGATGTATTCAGACCGTGGTCGGATAGAGAGACAGTTTGAGGTGGGAGATATTTTCTACCTACGCCTTCAGCCTTACAAACAGTCCACACTCAAGATGAAGGGTGCTGAAAAACTCAAACCACGTTTCTATGGGCCATACAAGGTGAAAAGATGTATCAGTAAGGTAGCATATGAGCTGGAGCTTCCTAAGGGGAGAAAGATCCACAATATCTTCCATGTATCTTGCCTCAAGAAGGCCATTGGAAGGAATGTAGTTTCCAACATGGAACTTCCTCCTATTGATGACGAGGGCCATTTGATCTTGCAACCAAAAGCAATCTTGGACAGAAGGGAGAGGCAGTTGAGAAACAAAGTCATCAAAGAATATCTGATTCGATGGAGGAATCTACCAGATGAGGATGCCACTTGGGAGGGAGAGAAGATCTTGCAGCATCCTTCTTTACTGTTGCTTGTGGGAAAAAGAATTTTGAGCGGGGAGGACTGTAATGTTTCCAATTAGCCATTGCTACTTGGAACATTATAATTGCTCCATTTTTGAATAAGATGTAGGAAACACAATAAAATATATCCCAGTGTGAAAAGGGATTGAGGTATTAGGATAAAATAAAGCCTCTTGGGTGTGAAGAGGAGAAAAATCAAGGAGCTAGCTATAGTTGACCAAGTCAACAACGCTGTCACAAGGGAGGGAAAGCCACTAGGGCAACGCAATTTTGAAGGAGGAAACTTCTCAAGGAAGCTACATCACCAATGAGTGGGGCCCGGGATGGAGAAGCTCACCTAGGATAAAAAGGAAGGAATAGCAAAAAAAATATGCATTCATTCATACTTCTTATTTCAGTCTTATGACTGATTTCAAGCTTCAGGTGTTTAGCCAGAGTTGCAGCACTGTTTAGTGAAAGAGTTCTCATGCGGGAATTCTAGTTCCATCATTGTTATAGCTAATTGGGAGATCTAAGGAGGAGGTATTGAGTTTCATTCTCATCAACTATCTTTAGGAAATCCATCCTCTAACCTTGACAGTGCAATCACTTACAGTGAGTGCGTTATTTATGTAGTAGCTGCAGTAGCTGGGGTTGTATCTATCATTTCAGAAGAGGAGGAGGTGATTTCCACTCCAGGAGTTCTATTAAGGGATGCCTTGAGAAAATTATTGTATTGCGTGTCCCTTTTTGAGCATATCAGATATTTCTCAATACAGAGTTGCTAGGTACAACTTTATTTTCTGCAGTGTTGTATCTTGTGTTGCTATTTTCCGGAAACCCTTACCGGGAGGTCCTAATGTGTTTGTAAAAGAAGTAAATCCTCTCATTTCTGATCTTATAATGAATGAAAGCTCCAGATATATGTTATTCCATCTATTACTATAGTTTTCATAATAAAAATAACACTGTTGCTACCTCCGGCATTTCTATTTTATGGTGTACTGGGGTTGTGATGCTTTTTAGCATATTTGAGTTGGGGAGATCTATTTAATGTAGCTAGAGTTATTTGTTTCTAATGCCATTCTATATTAAGCTACATAAAACATATTTTAGAGGATCCAAGCTCTGGATTGCGTTATTCTTGCACTGGTTTCCTTATACAGTGCCCTCATTGGAGATATTGCTAAAATTCCTGAAAAGGAATATTACAAATTGTTGCAATCTCTTTGTGTTGAAGACTTCTGCGATTAATATACATACTTTGTTTCTGAGAAAATGTTTGACTAAGTTATTTAATATTCGATTACAAACTTGCACTCAAAAGGATTGCCTCTTGAAGAGTTGTAAGAGTAGATTAGCCTTTGATTATGATTATGATTATTTCATTTTATTTGATAAATAGTTTTCTTCCATCGTAGCCTGTTGATGCATTTTATTGATCAATTCCTAGTTTAATTTTCCATGTTTGCAACAAGGAGAGCACTTATAAAAATACAAAAATAGTTTATTTTCATAATTCATTTCAATTAGTACTTTCATTTCACAGTTCATATAATTTTGCTAAACGTTTCCATGTATGATAAATAGAGAGGTTTTGAAGTACCATTGTGCCCACTAGTAATCTTTTGAAGTTACTATTTTGTTGAAGTCGAGTTTAGTTTTACTTGTTTTTTGCAAGTACACTTAGAATTTATTTTCTGCAAGAAGAATTAAAATTTATTTTCTGTAAGTTGAATTAGAATTTCCTTTTTACAAGTAGAATTAGAAATTTCTTTCTACGAGTAGAATTAAATTTTCCTTTCTGCAAGTAGAATTAAAATTTATTTTCTACATTATAGTTTGTGAATTTTAATTCATAGATTAAAGTTTCAGTTCAAGTCATGATCTCATTTTTCTTTGAAGTAATTTTAAAGGAAAGAACATGTGCATGGTAACACTTTGATTCAATCTAATATTCATTCATATTTAGATCATTTTCATCTTTTAAAATCCAAAATAGAACTCCTAGAATATATTGTGCACATGCACTTCATAAGTACACGAACCTTGGTTTACAATTAATGAAGTAATTTAACATCAATTAAATTACCCAATAGGTAGAGAGACAAAAACAAATTTACGAGGGGGAATCATGGAGTTAGGGCTCATTGTAATACCATTGTTGGATAGAGGAATAACTCAACATTATATTGATTTTCCATTAACTCGAAAAAATTCATATATAAAAGAGGAAGTGGCTATTCACTTCAAATTTCATTTGTTGCACATGGTGTTTTCATTGATGATAGCAAGATGTCATTGATTTCAAAGGGGAGGTACGATACAAAGATATTATCACTCATGATGCCTAAGAAAATAACAGGACTCTCTATGAAGCAATATGACTAATATATTTCTTACAAGTTCTCAACAAGTGAAGTTGAAGGTACTTAAATTTATTTGAGTATTTTTATGGAATTATGATATCTAAATGATTCTATAAACTAAATGATTGCATAGATATCGGGGATACCTTTCCAACTGTATATCATTCTCTGAAAAAATCCTCCCGGATGAGAGGTTATGACCAACTTGAAATCAACATTAGTTGGGTCAAATTGAAAGGGAAAACTATAGGGAAAAACCCAAAATATTAAAGGGTTAAAAAATGTGAATATTTTAGTTTAATCTACCATTCATTGTTTTGGTCAACAATGGATCTCAGGGAAACTTGCATGACCACTAATCGTGCTAAACGATTTTCACCTTCTCGCCATTCAAATGGTTTAGGATCAACATGAGTAAAATTAATGATGGATGAGGACAATAGTTACATGACCTTTAACATATATTTATGACCCAACATAATTGCATCATGTGGGAAAAGGTTTTGGTGACACTTGGCATGATGTCATTGCCCAAACATGATAACATCGTCAAAATGTCATTCATATACACATTGGAATTAACATGGCACCTTAGACACATTGCAGACATTTACAAGGTGTGACGTAGCAAAAAATACAATATAGTAGCACACGTTAGTGTTGACGTCAACATGATTACATGGTGCCATTAAGGGCTACCACATGGCTTGGACAAATGGTGATTTTGGATTGGTGAAACACCTAAAAAAGAGTGACACGTGACACCACTCATGGGATACCACTTGGCATGATTATATCATGATGACATCATCATGTGGGAGACCAAGGACCCCTAAGGACCCAAGCTAGAGGCATGGTTACACAAAGATTTCATATTGAAAATAAGGGGCCAAATTAGATGACAAGCCCCAAGTCACATTAACATGGGCATATGGTATATTCATATTTGGTTAAAGCCCTGGGTTACCTGGCTTTACCAATTGGTGTTTTGGGTTGGCTCCTTCACAAAATCCTCTATATATATCGATCCTTTCCTCCAAAAAAATAGACACAAATATATCAAAATATATAGTGTTGGTTTGGAATTTTTAGGTAACATTGTGGTTATAATTAGGTCGGGGGACCGACAACATTTGCTAAATTAACATTCAGTGTGAGCGTCATTGAAGGTTCTAGTTTTGAATACATTTGGTGAAATGATTATATATAGGTCAGAGGTCTACAATCCAACATCAGCTACATTGAAATTCGATCTAAGTTTCGATGCAAGAAATATTTGATTATTCTTATTCTGATTATGGTTTAAAGATAGGTCGGGGGCCTGATGATGCAAACAATGGTTTGGAATCATTCCTAGTCCATATGGGTGTCCATGATTTCTAAATTGATAGTAGTTCCGATACCTTGATGGAAAATAAGTGCGACATGATTGGTATGGAGGTTTTTTGGCAAATATGAGGTCGTAGGTTCGACTCTATTGGTTGACAGGTTTGGAAATATTTTCTTATTTTTTTTTGTGTAGTTACTACCAACTGGTGGCTAGCACTGAAATCTGAAAATTTGTTGAAGAATGCTAAGAAAGAACATGTTTGTAGAAGATTTAAATTGTTATATAGTTATATTTGGTTTTTTTTTTTTTTTTAAGGCTCAATATTAGTCCAAATTTGATTATGAAAGAAGCTATACAATTAGGAATCAGAGATGGATGAAACTAGGGATGTATGATGTTGTTTTAAATCTTATTTGATGGCAAAAATATTTTGTGTATGCTTCAAAGGTCTATTAGAATGTAGTAATTTATTTTTGTACATAGTGAAAACAAGATCCGAGAAAGGATTTTGGTGACCATATTAATGAACTTCTTGGAGTAGATCATGCGAAGAAATGATTATAGGTTTTGTTGACATTGTGTTTGGTAGTAAAAGTGTTTTCAAGTTGTAGTGACAGTGATGGTGGTAGTGACAATGATGGTGGAAATGACATAGCTTGTAGGTTTACAGTGATGGTGGCAATGAAAATATGTTCAAGTAATATGATGGCATAGGTTGTGATGATGACAATATATTGAATATTGTGACATTCCTTATATTCTAGTGGTATATGATGACAATTGATCCAATTTTAAAATGAGATGAAATAGAGGAACACGAGGAATTTGAAGAAGGATGTCAGTGCCTCCATTAAGGTTGGAGCCTCAATCAAGTTGAAGCCTAAAGAAGTTGGAGCCTACTTATTCTCTAGGTTGGAACCTCAATTAAGTTTAATCCTATAGTGAGAAGCTTCTTGCATATTTTGAGGTTGGTGCCTCAATCATGTTGTAGCTTATCACAAGTGGAAACTTGAATTTATTGGGGATAGTTTACTCCAGTAGGCCGAAGCCTGCAAATTGATGTAAATAAATTAAAGATAAAGAAGAAGAAGATTGGTGGTTTTCTCCCATATGGGTTTCCATCTAATTTTTTTTGTCTCCTTGTGATGTGATGGTTCCTTGTGTTATGGCCTAAATCTACCTCAGGCTGAGAAAGGCTATCCAAACAAGCTGATCACTGATAATGCAACAACTTTTAAATCTAAAAGAATGATTGAATTTTGTGATAAGTATCAAATTACTTTGGGGCACTCAACCGCATATCATCCACAAGGCAACGGATTGGCCGAATCCTCAAATAAATCCTTGGTCAATATTATCAAAAAGATGCTGGAAATAAACAAGAAAAGTTGGCACAAGAAATTGGTTAATGCACTTTTGGCAGATAGAGTGAGTCAAAATAAATCTATAGGCATGTCCCCTTTTGAGCTCGTTTATGGTGTTGACACTGTATTCCTGACCTCTCTCGCAGTTCCAGTGGTTAAAATTCTGCAGGAAGCTGGCAGCGAGGATGATCATTTGCAACGAATAATTAATCAAATGATCCATTTATAGCAGACTAGAGAGGAGGTTTTTTAGAACACTTTCAAGCTGCAAGAGAGAATCAAGAAGATATATGATCGAAAGGCAAAGACAGACAAGTTTCAAATAGAATAAGTGGTGCTAAAATGGGACGCGAGAAATGAAGATAAAGGTAAGCATGGAAAGTTTGAGAATATTTGGAAAGGACCTTTTAGAATTGCTGCATATCAAGGCCAAAATGCTTTCCTTATGAAAGAAATGAATGGAGAAGATTGTCCAGGAGGGCCGGTCAATGGTTGGCTACTCAAATGGTACTATTTTTGAAATGTTTTCTGTTGTCATACATATCACTGTAAATACTGGTGTGCTGTCATCATTCTTTCAGTTTGGGGCTCGAGGTGAAGACTATAAAACTGAAGGTTGATTTCAGTTTTGGTTTTGTTTGTTTGAGTGAGGTCTTTCAGTCATTTTCGGTCTCGAAATTAAGTCAGTTTTGAGTCAGCTTTCAGTTCTGAAAATGAGTCAAGAGTCTGGTTTTGGTTTGTCGAAGTTATTGACTCCATAGCCCAATGGACGAAGGCACTACCTACTTTCCCAGAGATCTGTAGTTCTTGGCACCTCCAAGGAGCTACCATCCCCATTGGAGCCAATGTTAGTGTCGGTATCTTCATCCCTCCGTCAGTGATCAAAATTATTTTGTTGCATTGCATATTAGGTGTCCCGCTCGTCAGATGCATTCCATTAGGATCATGGATCATCTGACAGTAGTGGATTTTTATACATTTTCCCTCATGTACTTTACCTGCTGGCCTATTTTCTTTCATCAAGATCATCTGCACTCACTTTTTGTCTTTAAATTTGTAAGAGTCATTTTTTAGGTTTTCATTCCCATTAGGTCTAGGGTTTCATTAATAAGGTCTTCAAAATTCCCAATAATGGTCAGCACGTGCATGATGAGTTTGAATAAAGTTTTAGTACTAAAAAATTTCATCATCATATGCCTAGAAATGTATTTTTCTTCAAAACACTGTTTTGAAGAAAAATAGAGTATTTCATCTTTTTATGTATAAATGTAATGTAATTTCAAGTTCTCTCATTTGTAAATAATTTCATTGGAAACCCTGGTCACCTTTGTCATTTTCAAGCTCAAACAAATCCATCCACTACAAGGCAAACAACAAGCACATCATTCAGTTAATCAGAGGCGAAATCAAGCAAATTGCCCAAAACAGAGTTTAAAAAAAAAGTGTCAAAGGTAAACATTACAAAGTGGGTTTTTTTGAAGTGGAAAATTAAAAGGTCTTTGGTATATAAGTCATCTCCATGTTCAAAGTCTCATTTGCATTCCAAGAAGAAAGAGTGAGCAAAGGAGAACCGTGATTGGAGAAAGGGAGAAGTTTGAAGGGATATTGGCAAGTTTCAGTGGTGCGGCGCATAAGACTGGCGTGACACATTAGGTCGGTCTCCACAGTGTTGAAAATACACCAGCACAACGCATAGAGCTAGCGCAGCACGTTGGGTTTGTGGCGCAACGCGTAGGGCCACAAGGCATTTTCATCACAATTCCATTCAAAACTTCAAATTTGCTCGGTCTCCCCAGCTCTAAAGTAAGTCATAAACTCTTCCAATGCCAATGAACATGTGTTTTATGATGTTTATGAGGATTTAATAAATTTTTTTCAAACCCTACCTCTTTGCTTAAGACATGATCATTTAGGGTTTATAGTTTGGTTTTTTGTGCCTATCACTCCCTCACCTTGTTATTCCCTCATTACTGTTCTAGTTTCATCAAACCATTTCCCTATTCCCCATATCCCTAAAATTCATCTACCCCTATCCCATATTCCCATTATCCCATCCTAACTACAAAATTCTGAAATCCGAATTCCTATCCCAAAAGCCTAGAGACTGTCCCTAAAACCCTTTAATTCCCCAAATTTCATTTGGCAATATTCACAACACTCCCCTTACCCTCTCCCTCTATAGTCCTTCACACATTTTCATACATTTGGAAAAAAAAACCAAAGACACCTAAACTCCTCATACTCATCTAAGACAACACAAACTTTGGCAAACATGGAGACAAATTCCTCTTATGACCGAGACAGTGACTCTACAACTGAATTTCATGCACCAAGGAGACCTCACAAGAGTGGCAGACATGTGAGGGAGGAGCCTACTTCACTTGCTGAGTTGCAGGCCTGTCCTCTTGCTATTACATGTTTTCAACAATAGTCTTGTTATCAGTTTTGTGATATGGTTGCTAGAGTCCACCACCATCATGAGCTGGCCAGATTGTTTGTGCTTCATTTACACAATGGCCAAGTCACTCTTGCAAGTGTGACATTCACCTTGACACCTGAATCTATCTCTCTAGAAACAGTATTCCAAATGTTGGAGAGCAGTGGAATAAAAGGTAGCAAGTTGACAGGGAACACTATGAGCCATACATCAAACTCGGCTTTTTGAGACAACTCAGCGGAGTTTTTCCCTTTCGGTTCCTGAAAGATTCATATGCTCCTTTGATGAAGCTCGTAATCAAATATTTGAGCTGTGAGGGCCAGTTTTCTCGCCTCTATGCCTATCACATTAGGTTGCCGATGCATTTTACCAGGGTGAGAATGATGAACCTCCCTTACTTCATGTGCCGAAATATTGAGAAAATGACCACCCTAATGCAAAAGAAAACTCCTGAGCAGTAGTACAACAATATCTATCACTTTGCACTCATCAAAATTGTGGTTATGCATCAGCTTGGTTTGCAGGATATTTCATGGGAGGATTTAATTTCTAATGAGTTCTTCACAGCCCCTCAGGTACCTCTGGAAGATTTCCATGAGACAGGTGAACCTTCATATCAGCAGGAGGGCCATGAGACACAGACCACTAGTGTGCTAGTGTTTGTCACCTATCAGAGGGGCACTAGAAGGTTGTTTGAACCAGCCAAGTGAGTATTATCTCCACCCAGGGTGGAAGGGGTCTCACTTCCTTCATCAGAAGTATAGGTACAGGACAAGGGTAAGATGCCAATACATGATGAGGGGCCTTCAGGAGGGTAGGATACAGACTTCATACTCATTCAGGATGATGATTTGGGCTCACCAAGCTCAAAGTTGAGAGAGATCATTCAGGAGCAGAAGGCGAAGATAAACACTTTGTCCCTCAGTCTAAAAAGAGCCGAGTGGATAATCAAATACCTTGAGCAGAGAAACAAACAACTATAGGATCAGAAAACTATCATGGAGCTACAAAACATACGTGAAAACTAGCAAGCTTCCAAAAGGAGCAAAACCGAGATGACATCCTTTGAGCAAGAAATTGAGGCTAATCACGAAACTTGGCTTGAAAGGGTAAATATGAATTTGGAGAAGCTGTTGGAGAAAGCCAACAAATAAAATAACATGTTGAGGCACATGGCCAATTATTATTGGGTGAGAAATCATGTTTGCAAAGCAAGGATCAAAATCTTGAAGGCTAGGTTGAAGAAGGCCTCAAAGCATCGGAAAAGGCAAGATAGGCTTCAGATTTTTGCTGAGGCTTCCTTGGCCTAGCATAGCACATAATGGAGGACACTCAGCCCAAATTTCAAGAAATTTGGGACACTTCTTGCAAATTTTGAATTTTTGGCCTAAAAACAGACTTTTCAGCTCTATGTGCCGTGCCACTTGGCGCGTGCTTTTGATGGGGGACTCCTCTTGTTGCAAAATTTATATTTTTGGATTTTTAATGGAAAATTATGCATGCCTACCTATGGCCAAGATATTTTGATAGGTTTTGGGCTTCCATAAGGGTCAAAAACACCCTAAAAATGACCTTTCTGCCCCTTTTTGGACACACAGGAAGCAGTGTTGGGAGAACTCAGTTTTGGAAGGGCAAATGGAAGCCAAATTTATAAATTCCACTTGTGTTGGAAAGTAGACAGGAAAAAATTTCCAACAAGCCCACTTGGAGAAAACTTTGACATCGGGAAGGCCTCCAAAATCAGCTCCAAACTGGCGCGACGCATAGAGAAAACTGGCGCGGCGCATTAGAGGATTTTGCTCATTTTTGACTCAGTAACTCTGTTTCTCGCCTAGTTTTTGACATTTTGATTTTCTTACTTCCAAATATTAAACTCATGATGTAATTGGATGTAATTGGATGGGTCTTGATGTAATTTTGTTAAATTTTTACTCATGGAGGTAGATTCATCCATCAAAAGGTGATTTGCAACTGAATGAATCAGTTTCCTATCTTATAGAGGCAAGCTGTTCCACTGCCTATTTTCTAGTTCTCAGTTTAGATCTTGTTGGAGCAGCTCCTAAACTTGTGAGCTCGACCCCTAGAGGCTGGGGATGAGTTATTTTTTGTCTATATCTTGTGGTTTTTCAGTCATTAGCATGGTTGGACTCTTGGGAATGCTTTGAGCATCATTGTACATTCATCTCTACATTTTTGGCAAAGGAATAGACCAGGGTTTGTAGCACTCCATGGGATTCATGTGGCATTTTGTTTTGATGATGTGTTTCTCTCTACAAATGTAAGTCTACTGGTGCTTGATGTATACCATTTTCTCTCTTATTTCTTCTTAAATTAAACAAACAAGGACAATGGCAGAATTCATTAAAATTTTCCGTGCTCTACTTAGGGTTTGTTTAATTTTCTATTTTTTTAGCTGTTTGGAGAGGATCCCTTAAGGTTTCTTGCCCTCTTCAAGTCCTCACCTCTCTCAACTCTCCATTTATCTCAAATTTTAAGTTTCAAATCAATTGCCTATCTTGCCCCATTCGGATCTCTGCAGAACTGAGCCTCATTCCCCAGACCCAAATTTGCCTTTCCTCTTGAGCTAACAAAATATTCATTAAATTAAAATCAAGACTCTTTGACATATATACCTAGCCTAAAATCAGTTTTCATTTCAGTCATCTCAAGCCTCATTGATCATTTTTTGCTGAGATTGACAAGGAGAGAGCCCTCTCCCGATCTGGTAGGGCTAACTACCAGGTTAAGCATGGTTTGATGTTACCCTAGATTCTTCCTTTCTCAGCCTGAGGTAGATTTAGGCTATAAAACCTTGATCTATTGATGGCTTATTGATATGTTTATTATATTATTATGCATTATTATAATTGATGATATAATGTTTATGCTTCATTGTTATATGGATGTATGATTAAGAAAAATGTGAAATTGTAAAATTAAACTCACATTGATTAACCCCCCCTCTCAATGTGCCCTTTGGTCCAACAAGGGGTATCAGAGTAGGTGCCTTCAAGAACACATAACTATTGGAAGGTTGAATATCAAGGAGAAATGGATAAAAATAGAGCAGTTGGGAAGACCCCTATGCTGGATGGAGCCAATTAATAATTTTTGAAGATAAATATGGGGACATATCTCACCTCCTTTGGAGTACAAGTTTGGGAAATTGTGAACAATGAATATAAAGTTGTAAATTTCATTCCAATATATGTGGCAGAAAAGACAATTTACACATATAATGTTGTCTTAAGTGGCTTGACATAGGCAAAATTTGATAAATTAATGCAGTGCAAGTCAGCTCATGAGGTACGGAATAAAGTCAAAAATTATTATGAAGGAGATAAGATAGTTAACGAAGTCAAAATTCAAGTTCTTAGGGAAGAAGTTGAAAGCTCAAAGATGAAAGTTTTGAGAAATCAAATGGGGGGGGGGGGGGCAACAATTAAGGTGATTTCTCTTTACTTAATAATTTATTTTGAATTTATGTGGGATTATTATTATTTTATTATGTTTTTTTCATCAAATAATTACCAAAAACATAAACAATGAAGATGACAAATAGACAATGTACACGAGATGTAAGCTCCAAGCTAAGGTAAAACCCCTCCAAGGGGCAAACCCAAAAAATTGTTTTATTCCTATAGAATCAAATCAAAAGAGGAATCTAGGACCCAAATAATAAGACCAATACCTTCAACAAGACCCAAGTCAACCCTCCTCCCAAGCTCTTCCAATGAGACAAAGTCAATTTAAGTCAACACTTTCCAAATCAACTCCAACAAAAAACATTTGGCCCGCAACTATAGAATTTTGGCCCCAACTTTAGAATTTTGGACTTGTAGTAGATCTGCAACTTTGACCCTCTATTAGATTTATAAATTTCACATGTGTGAGAGTTTTAGGGCAGATTCTAGGGTAAAAAACTCGATTTTCCTTTCTTATTTCTCTCTCTTGCTTTCGTCTCCTTATTTTCTTCAATTTTGCACTTCTTATCTTAGAGATCAAACTTGTTTGGTTGGCGCTTCAAATGAGGTCGAATTTGTTGAAATTTGAAACAAGAAACAATGAAATTGGCATCCAGAAAAAACATCTAGAAAATTGCATCCAGAAATGGCTACCATGGAAGATTTTGATTTAATTATTTCTTAATTAAATTAGAAGAAATGTGTGTCAAATTTATTTATCCCTTAAATAAATTGGACAATAAATTGTAATCTTATCTCACAATCACTTGTAATAGTTAAATGTGTGTGATAGACTTAGTTAGCTCATGAAATTTGAGTTGATGGTGGTTGGTGAGGCATGCAGAGTGATTCTATTTGTTTTAGAGTCCAAGTTGCAGTTAGTGTATTAGTTTAATGCATGGGAAATTAGTTAACTCAATTAAGTGACTTAAAGTCAATCTAAATAGTTGTAACTGATTGTTGCACTAGTGAGAGGTCAAGTGAATTAAATCAGATTTAATTCACATGCAGTGATCTGTCAAGTGACTGATGATTTACTATTAATAATTTCATGCATGTCAGTTCTGATGAAGACCTAGTTGAGACAAAGGTTAAAGGGAAGTTATCTATCAGTTTTATTTATAGAAAATTGCTCAGGCACAATTATATACACCATAGGATTCCCATGATGTATTGCGCAGTCAAGGAAGGATGAAATTCCTAAATAATAGGGATTTCATTCCACAGGGATTGCATGAGCAAGGAAGGATAAGCAGAGGATGAGAATTGGCTATGTACTAGTCCAATTTTGTCGAGATCAGTGTGAGACAATCATGATAGTGTGACAGACTCTTGTGAGAAGAGTGCATTGTATTGTTTCATGATTCCTTGGTTCATTATACAATAGAGATAGAGGGGTTTTGAGCATCAATATTTCACCAGGAAAAATATCTATGTTGTAGATTGATTTGCTTCTTTCTCTTACTAGGTGTGATTGTGTGATCATGTTTATTTTCCACAATTAATTTGTGTAAGGATTCAATATATTGCTTTAGCATATGGCATGATTGGGTTGAATCCATTGGTATACATATTTTTTGTATAATTTATACATGGTATCAGAGTAGGAATTATTTGGGCACGCGAGTTTGTAGAATATTTGAAAATTTTGATGCAAAATTTTCAAAAACAAATAGCATATTTGGATTCCTTTCGAAAAAATACCCAAATTGAAAAAAAAAAGTCGATCAAATAAGAGCTTGGATAAGGGAGATATCGTCGATCTAAAATAAGCTCTTTTTTTAGAAAATTTTGCGATGGCGAGACAATTACGCGAGTTAGAAAAGGAAAGAATTCCCAGGGAAAAGAGGGAAAGAGAGAATTGTCTAAGATCATATTTTTTCACTATCATGAGCATGGGAACTATGCTTTTAATTGTCCATAGAAGAAGGAAAGCGAGAAGGAGCTTGAAGTTGCAGTGGGTGAAGCATTGGCTTCACAGTTCGAGATTGATTTTACTCTCATTGCATGCATGACCAACAATGTAATGGGATGCATGTCGTATTTAAACAACGATGCCTCGTTTCATATGACAGGGGATAGAGATATCTTCAGTGACTTGGAGGAGAAGGACCTCTAGCAGAACATAGAGTTTGGAGATGACAGGAGGTATAGTGTGACCGACATAGGTACAATTACTTTTTAGAGGGAGAATGGCTCCCATCTCAGACTAGCAGATGTTTTTTATGTTCCAAGCCTAAGGAAGAATCTTGTCTCTGTAGTGGTATTGGAAGACTGTAGTTATGAAGTGATGTTTAGAAAAGGAAAGGTGTTCCTTAAACACATAGCCACAGGATAGGTGAAACAAATCGGTTCAAGATTTAAGAACCTGTATTCTCTCAAGCTTGAGGATGCATGCAAGGTTTTGAGGAGAAAAATAGTGGTTAATGACTTGGTGGTTGAGAGGGAGAATTTATATCTCAACATGCAGCCTCAAAAGTAGTCTCACAAGTTTATGGAGTAGCCACAATTTGAGAAGCAAAGAGGAGACCGAGTGGAAGAGTCCACTCAAGTAGAGACCTCCAGGAGGGGGAAATTTCAAGCGAGAAAGGAAGAGGGAGTACATGCAACTTTACCTCTAGGTGTGAGGTGGAGCGATGTGCAGAATTAATCCCAAGAAGAAATTTGGGCAGGATTCATTGAGATGGTGTGTCTCATGGATCAAACCTGGCTATGAGGAGCCAACAATACAATAGTAGTAGGAAGGATCAGTTAGATTGATGCAGTCAGACGTCAGGAAGATAGAAATCAAAGTGATAGGTGTCGCATATTGGAGTTCAGATGAGAGTTGGCAGCAGTGCACAGTGCATGAATGGATATGTCAGCAACACAAAGAGTCTAGTAGACATGTGTAGTATGATCTAGCAGTCAGAAAAATCTGATGATAGATGCATTATACTGATTCAATTGTTTGGAGGCTATTCAATTTCAGAAGTTTTGCATGTGCGAACAACACTAGAGAAGTGTTGCATGTGCGAACACCACTAGAGAAGTGTTGCATGCAAGAAAATTCCAAAGGTACCAGATCGAGACAGATTTATTCCTTTATTTTTGAGAGGGAGTGCTGAAATTTTCAACAAGAAACAATGAAATTGGCATCCAGAAAAAACATCCAGAAAATGGCATCCAGAAATGGCTACCATGGAGGCTTTTGATTTAATTATTTCTTAATTAAATTAGAAGTAATATATGTCAAATTTATTTATCCCTTAAATAAATTAGACATTAAATTGTAATCTCATCTCATAATCACTTGTAATAGTTAACTTAGTGTGATAGACTCAGTTAGCTCATGAAATTCGAGTTGAGGGTGGTTGGTGAGGCATGTAGAGTGATTATATTTATTTTAGAGTCCAAGTTGTAGTTAGTGTATTAGTTTAATGTGTGAGAAATTAGTTATCTCATTTAAGTGAGTTAAATTCAGTCTAAATAGTTGTAACTGATTATTGCATTAGTGAGAGGTCAAGTGGATTAAATCATATTTAATTCACATGTAGTTATCTGTCAAGTGACTGATGATTTACTATTAATAGCTGCATGCATGTCAGTTTTGATGAAGACCTAGTTGAGACAAATGTTAAAGGGAAGTTATCTATCAATTGTATTTATAGAAAATTTCCCAGGCGCAATTATATACACCATAGGATTCCCATGATGTATTGCGCAGTCAAGGAAGGCTGAAATTCCTAAAGAATAGGGATTTCATTTGATAGGGATTGTGTGAGCAAGGCAGGCTGAGCAGAGGGTGAGAATTGGCTAAGTACAAGCCAAATTGTGTCCAGATCAGTGTGAGACAGTCATGATAGTGCAACAGAATCTTGTGAGAAGAGTGCATTGTATTGTTTCATGACTCCTTGGTTCATTATAAAATAGAGATAAAGGGGTTTTGAGCAACAAGATTTCCCCAGAAAAATATCTGTTTTGTGGATTGATTTGCTTCTTTATCTTACTTGGTGTGATTTTGCGATCGTGTTTATTTTTCATAATTAATTTGTAGAAGGATTCAGTATCTTTCTTTAGCATATCGCATGATTAGATTGAATCCATTGGTGTACATATTGTTTGTATAATTTCTACATGGTATTAGAGAAGGAATTATTTGGGTGTGCGAGTTTGAAGTTAATATCTAAAAATTTTGATGCAAAATTTTCAAAACCAAATAGCATAATTGGATTCCTTGCGAATAAATACCCAAATTGAAAAAAAAATCAGCCGAAACGGAGCTTGTATGAGGGAGATATCATTGATTTAAAATCAGCTCTTTTTTTAGAAAAATTTGGGACGACGAGACAATTACAATGTGCACGAGTCAGAAAAGGAAAGAAAGCCAAGGGAAATAAGTCCCAAGCAAAGAGGGCAAGAGAGACTTGTCCAAGATCATATGTTTTCACTATCACGAGCATGGGCACTATGATTCTAATTGTCCACAGAAGAAAACAAGAAAGAAGGAGCTTGTAGTTGCAGCAAGTGAAGCATTGGCTTCACAGTTCGAGCTTGATTTTACTATCATTGCATGCATGGCCAACAATGTAATGGGATGCATGTGGTATTTAGAAAACAATGCCTCGTTCCATATGAAGGGGGATAGAGATCTCTTTAGTGACTTGGAGGAGAAGGATCTCCAACAAAACATAGATTCTAGAGATGGCAAGAGGTATAGTGTGACCAACATATGTACAGTTACATTTCAAAGGGAGAATGGCTCCCATCTCAGACTAGCAGATGTTTTGTATGTTCTAGGCCTAAGAAAGAATCTTGTCTTTGTAGAAGTATTGGAAGATCTTGGTTATGAAGTGATGTTTAAAAAAGGAAAGGTGTTCCTTAAACACATAGCCACGGGACATGTGAAACAAATCAGTTCAAGAGTCAATAACCTATATGATCTCGAGGTTGAGGATGCATGCAAGGCTTTGAGGTGAAAAGCAGTGGTTAATGACTTGGTGGTTGAGAGCGAGAAATTTTATTTCAACATGGAGCCTCAGAAATAATCTCAGAATTTTGTGGAGCAGCCACAATTAGAGAAGTAGAGAGGAGACCGAGAGGAAGAGTCCACTCAAGCAGAGACCTACAGGAGGGGGAAATTTCGAGCGAGAAAGGAAGAAGGAGTACATGCAACTTTACCTCCAGGTGTGAGGTGGGGTGATGTGCAGAATTAATCCCAAGAAGAAATTTGGGTAGGATTTATTGAGATGGTGTGTCTCATGGATCAAACTTGGATACGAGGAGCCGAAAATACAATAGTAGCAGAAGTATTGGCTAGATTGATGTAGTCAGATGTTGGAAAGACTTAAATCAGAGTGAAAAGTGTCAGATATTGGAGTCCAGATAAGAGTTGGCAGCAATGCGGAGTGCATGGATGGATATGTCAGTAGCGCAGAGAGTCTAGTAGACATGTGCAGTAGGATCCAGCAGTCAGAAGACTCTAATGAAAGATCCATTATTCTGATTCTATTGTTTGGAGGCTATTCAATTTCAGAAGTGTTTCATGCAATATTTTCTTGTGCGAACAACACTAGAGAAGTGTTGCATGCAAGAACATTCGAAAGGTACCAGATTGGGACAAATTGATTCCTTTCTTGTCGAGAGGGAGTGTTGAAATTCACTACAAGAAATAGTGAAATTGGCATCCAGAAAAAACATCCAGAAATGGCTATGATGGAGGCTTTTGATTTAATTATTTCTTAATTAAATTAGAAGAAATGTGTGTCAAATTTATTTATCCCTTAAATAAATTGGACAATACATTGTAATCTTATCTCATAATCACTTGTAATAGTTAAATTAGTGTGATAGACTCAGTTAGCTCATGAAATTTGAGTTGAGGGTGGTTGGTGAGGCATGTAGAGTGATTCTATTTATTTTAGAGTCCAAGTTGAAGTTAGTGTATTATTTTAATGTGTGAGAAATAAGTTATCTCATTTAAGTGAGTTAAAGTCAGTCTAACTAGTTGTAACTGATTGTTGCATTAGTGAGAGGTCAAGTGGATTAAATCGGATTTAATTCACATGTAGTTATCTGTCAAGTGACTGATGATTTACTATTAATAGTTTCATGCATGTCAGTTCTGATGAAGACCTAGTTGAGACAGAGGTTAAAGGGAATTTATCTATCAATTGTATTTATAGCAAATTTCCCAGGCGCAATTATATACACCATAGGATGCCCATGATGTATTGCACAGTCAAGGAAGGCTGAAATTCCTAAAGAATAGGGATTTCATTCCAAAAGGATTGCTTGAGAAATACAGGCTGAGCAGAGGGTGAGAATTGGCTAAGTACTAGCCCAATTTTTTCCAGATCAGTGTGAAACAGTCAGGTTAGTGCAACGGACTCTTGTGAGAAGATTTCATTGTATTGTTTCATGATTCCTTGGTTAATTATACAATAGAGATAGAGGGGTTTTGAGTAGCAAGCTTTCCCCAGGAAAAATATTTGTGTTGTGGATTGATTTGCTTCTTTATCTTACTTGGTGTGATTGTGCTATTGTGTTTATTTTCCACAATTAATTTGTAGAAGGATTCAGTATATTTCTTTAGCATATTGCATGATCGGATTGAATCCATTGGTATACATATTGTTTGTATAATTTCTACATGGTATGCATGAATGATTTGGGTGTGCGAGTTTGTAGATAATATCTAAAAACTTTGATACAAAATTTTCAAAAAAAAATAGCATATTTGGTTTCCTTGTGAAAAAATATCCAAATTGAAAAAAAAATCGGTCAAATCGGAGCTTGGATGAGGGAGATATTTTCGATTTAAAATCAGCTCTTTTTTTAGGAAATTTTGCGACGACAGGACAATTACAATGTGCGTGAGTCAGAAAAGGAAAAAAAAACCAAGGGAAATAAGTCCCAAGGAAAAGAGGGAAATAGAGACTTGTCCAAGATCAAATGTTTTCACTATCTCGAGCATGGGAACTATGCTTCTAATTTTCCACAGAAGAAGGAAAGTGAGAAGGAGCCTGCAGTTGTAGCGGGTGAAGCATTGGCTTCACAGTTCAAGCTTTATTTTACTCTCATTGCATGCATGACCAACAGTGTAATGGGATGCATGTGGCATTTATACAACGATGCCTCATTCCATATGACGAGGGATAGAGATCTCTTCAGTGACATGGAGGACAAGGACCTCCAATAGAACATAGAGTTTGGAGATGACGGAAGGTATAGTGTGACCAACATAGGTAAAATTACCTTTCAGAGGGAGAATGGATCCCATATCAGGCTAGTAGATGTTTTGTATGTTACAGGCCTAAGGAATAATCTTGTCTCCATAGCGGTATTGGAAGACCATGGTTATGAATTGATGTTTAGAAAAGGAAAGGTGTTCCTTAAACACAACCACAGGATAGGTGAAACAAATCGGTTCAAGAGTCAAGAAATTTTATGCTCTCAAGGTTGAGGATGCATGAAAGGATTTGAGGAGAAAAGAAATGGTTAATGACTTGTGGGTTAGAGGGAGCAATTATATCTCAACATGCAGCCTCAGAAGCAGTCTCACAAGTTTGTGGATGTTGTGTAACCAGCTCCAAAAATAGAAGAAAATAGATATGAACGCCTTATAAATAAGCCACTTCGAGGGGGAAACCTCCAATACATTACATAAATGAACAATTCTTGGATGATACAATTCACAAAACCTCCTTTCTATATATAGGAGTCCATGGGGCCATAATGTAATCCTAGTGGGCCACAATGTAATCCTAGCCGACCTAACAATAGTAATTTAAGGGCAAATAATAACAAAATGGGGGTTACAAGGGTACAATAATAACAATAAGGGGTTTACACTAATAATAATAAGGGGCTATACTAGTGATATAGGGACCTAACATGCCCCTCTCCTTCAAAAAAAGTGTTGCCCTCAACACTTGAGTAGCTCCGGGTGCTTCTGTATAAAATTCTCATCCTCCCATGTAGAATCTTCAGTGGGTAAGTTCTTCCACTTGATGAGATACTCTGAAATTGATCGATTTCGTAGTTGTCGAGTTCTTTTTTCCATGACTGCTTCAAGTTCCAATATGATTTTCCCTTCCCCATCAAGTTCTGGCAATACTGTTTGAACTGGAAGATCTTCACCTATAACCTTCTTTAAGCATGAAACATGGAAAACCGGATGTACTCGCGAAGAAGCAGGAAGCTCCAATTTGTATGCCATAGTACCAATCTTTTGCAACACCTTGTAAGGACCATAGTACTTTGGTGATAATTTATTATCCTTCTTAGCTTGCTTGAGGGACATTTGTTTGTATGGTTGTAGCCGTAAAAATACCAAATCTCCTACATCAAAACTTCTCTCACTGCGATGTTGATCTGCCTGTTGTTTCATTCGATTTTGTGCCAAATTCAGGTTATCCTTTAAGAGTTGGAGAACTTCTTACTGATGCTCGATGTGATCTTCCATTGCTTGAACCTTCGAATTTTCCCTTAAAGATGATGTGATGGATGGTGGATGATATCCATAAAGTGCCATAAATGGGGTCATTTTTGCTGCGGTATGGAAGGAAGTGTTATACCACCATTCAGCGAGAGGTAACCACTTGACCCATTGTGTTTGTTTATCGGATACAAAACAACGAAGATATCCTTCCAAAAATTTATTTACTATCTCAGTTTGACCATCATATTGAGGATGATAAGATGAGCTATGAGCTAATTGAGTACCCAAACAAGAAAATAACTCTGTCCAAAAATTTCCGGTAAAAATGGGATCTCTGTCACTCACAATAACCCTTGGGCTTCCATGTAGCTTTTGAATTCTGTCCATAAATGTAGTAGCAACTGTACTTGCTTTAAATGGATGAGATAATGCACAAAAGTGTGCATACTTGGTAAGCCTATCAGCTACCACCATGATGACACTCTTTCCTTCGGACTTAGGTAAACCTGTGATAAAATCCATTGAAATCTCCTCCCAACGTTGACTTGGAATGGATAAAGGTTGTAGAAGTCCTGGGGTCTTAATTGTTTCCACTTTATTCTGCTGGCAAACCAAACATTCCGCCACAAACTTTCGAATATCAGATTTAAGGCCATCCCAAGAAAATTCTTTCTTCACCCTGTGGTAAGTTTTTAAAAATCCTGAGTGTCCTCCTAAAGGAGAAGTGTGCAATTCCAGAAGAATATTTTGTTTTAGTTGGGAATTCTTACAAAGATATAAGCGATCTTTGTACCATAAGGAATCATTTTTCCAACTAAATGTATCGGATGTACTAGGATCTTGCTGCAAATTTTGAATGAGTGTCCATACATCTTTGCCCTTCTTCCATTCATCTCTTGCTTTGGTTATCCAATCTGGTTGGATAATAGAAATGGCACAAAGCAATGCTTCCACCTCTTCATTCTTTCTTGAGAGTGCATCTGCAACAACATTAGGCTTTCCTTTTTTGTAGATTATTTCAAAGTCATAACCCAACATCTTTGTGACCCATTTTTGCTGCTCTTCTGAAGATAGTCTTTGTTCCAAAAAGTGTTTAAGACTATCATGATCAGTTTTTACCTTGAAGTGTCTTCCCATTAGGTAAGTTCGCCATTTCTTTAGTGCATTTAGTATTGCTAACATTTCCTTCTCATAAATAGGTTTCTGTAAATACTTTCCTTTGATTGGACGACTTTCAAAAGCAATGGGTCTTCCCTCCTGCATTAAAACTGCACCAATTCCATTTCCTGAGGCATCACATTCCACAATAAAGGTTTTTGTGAAGTCTGGTGTAGCTAAGACTGGTGCTAGGCACATTGCCTCCTTAAGACATTCAAAGGCCTTAGTTGCTTCAGGAGTCCATGAAAATGCATCTTTCTTCAATAATGTTGTTAGAGGTGCTGCTATTCTCCCATAATTATTAAAAAACTTTCGATAATACCCTATTAACCCAAGAAATCCTCGCAACTGCTTTATGGTTGTGGGGACTTTCCATTCCTTAATGGCTTTAATTTTGTTAGGGTCTACCTTAACACCCTCGTGAGATACAATATGACCCGGATATTCCACCTCTTGTACTCCAAAGAAACATTTGGATGTTTTTGCATATAATTGTTTCTCCTGCAATAGTTTGAGCACCCTGTCAACATGTTCAACATGATCCTTCCAAGACTGCTGTAGATTAGTATATCATCAAAAAATACTAGCACAAATTTTCTAAGGAAGGGTTTGAAAATGGAATTCATCAACCCTTGAAATGTAGAAGGTGCATTGGTAAGGCCAAAAGGCATGACCAAAAAGTCATAATGACCCTCATGAGTTCGAAATGCTGTTTTTGGAATATCTTCAGTCTTCATTCTAATTTGATGATATCCTGAACGAAGATTCAACTTGGTAAAATAAATTGCTCCATGTAATTCATCCAATAATTCATCAATCACAGGAATGGGAAATTTATCTTTAATGGTGAGCTTATTGAGCTCCCTATAATCCGGACACATTCGCCATCATCCATCCTTCTTGTGTACCAATACTACAGGAGCAGAGAAAGAACTTTGACTAGGTTGAATTATACCCGCCTCTAACATTTCTGCAATCATACGTTCAATTTCGCTCTTTTGGAAGTAAGGATATCTATAAGGCCCGATGTTTGGAGGAACACTTCCTGGAATCAAATGAATAGCATGATCATGATCACGAATAGGTGGGAGTCCTTTGGGAGTTTCAACACCTTGGAATGATTGTCCAAGACTTGTTGGAGATCTGCAGAAATAGATGATTTTGATGTCGGAACTTCTAGTGAGCATAATTGTGCAATTACGCCTCGGTGTTCTTTCTTTAGAAGCTTTTTCATGACATTAGAGCTTATTATCCTTCCTGGCTTCCCTTCAATACCCCGTAATTCGACTTCCTTTCCTTCTGAAAAAAAATTCAAGAAAAGTTCTTGAAAATTAAAAGCTACCGTCCCCAAAGATTGTAACCATTGTACTCCTAGTACAACATCGGCACCTCCCATAGGAATGGCAAGCATTGGACTAGTCAATACATATTCCCCCATGGTTAGCTTGATATTATGGCATTTTCCAGAGCAATTTATAGTTCCTCCATTTGCAACCATCACTTGACGTTCTGGTGCTGGGTATAGGAAACAATTTAATTCCTTGGCTACCTTACAATGAATAAAATTATGGGTGCTACCTGAATCAATCAACACTATTACCTTTTTCTTCTTGATTTGTCCTTCTATCTTGAGAGTTTGAGGAGTGGTAATTCCTGCCGGTGCATTACACGATATGGTCGGATTCATTTCTTCCTCTTCTAGGGTTGGTTCCTGGTGTATATCCTCTTCTTGTTCATTTTCTTCTTCCTCTTCACAATCTATGTAAAAAAATTTCTTCTCAGCACACTTATGACCTTTAGTGTATTTGCTATCACAACTGTAGCAAAGCCCTTTTGCTCTTTTTTCTTCCAATTGTTGTGGTGTCAACCTCGTAGGTTGTGGAAATCTAGGTGTAGCAACACTTCCTTCTTTATAGAATTGAGTGGTAGGTTTCCTTGTCGCCATAATTTTACATTCAACTTTTCTTGCCAACCTGAATGCCTTCTCCAATGAATCAGGTTCCAAAACGCGAACTTCATGTTGGATGTTGTCCTTTAAAGTGCCTAGGAAGAGATCAATCCTGTGTTCCTCTGTAAGATCAGTTACCCTTATATTCAATTTTTGGAAGTCCTCAATGTGCTGCCCCACTAAACCCTTTTGTTTGAGATTTATCAATTGGGTAAAGAAGGTGTTGCTCTTTATATCCTCATAATGTGCTATCATTTCCTCCGTAAAAATTGACCAAGTGACAATTTTTTTACGGGAACAAAGCCATCGATACCATACAAATGTATTTTGTTCTAAATGTAAATTTGCAATGCGTACCTTTTGTGTGTTTTGCACGTTATGGAGATCAAAATATTGCTCCATCTGTAGTATCCACGTTACAGGATCCTTTCCATCAAACTTCCTCATATCCATTTTTGGAATATGGTGGTTCTTCCCGCCAACATTCGAGTTTATGAAATCACAATTAACATTTATTTTGTTTTCATCAGGAGGTTCTTCTCCTATATTTCCGCCATTAGGAATCATTTCTGGTTTTAAGCTTGTCATCAAGCCTTCCATGTATGCTTTTAGATCACTCTTCATGTTTTCCATGTTGTCTTTCATGTCATCCATCTTAGCTTCCACGCCTTTCTTCAAACTGTCCATCTTCACTTCCATGCCTTTCTTCAAAACTTCCATTTCATTCTTTGTTGCTCTTTGCGAGAGTGAAAACTGTTGCATTTGCTCTTGTAATTTTGATAGATCATGTTGCAATTCTTCATCTTCATGAGTCATAGTAGAGCCTTCTGAAGGTTTAATGGGTGTTGAATTATTTTTAGGGGCCATTTTAGAATCCAATATTGATATCTATTCTACAAGATTCCCTTGGAATCAATTCAACTTGATTCTTCAAACAAGACTTATGCAATTCGGAAAAAAAAATACACACCTTTTACTAGCTTTTAGGAGATCGATCTGACATGACGAATCTCTGGTTTGAACGATGGACGAAATCATGAATAACAGGTGTGAGTGTACTGAATGAATAAATCTGGTGGCATGCAAGGTATGTCGTGTGGAAACTGGTGGATCCAGTGTGAAAATTGATGAAACGTGGTCCGCAGTGGTGCTGAGGGTCGAAGCCTTCAGTGAGGGGGTTGTAGCTCCATTCCAGTGGTAGCTAGTAAACGAGAACAGGGGGTTGTATCTCCCTTCCAGGAAAGGCTGGTAAATGAGAGAAGGTTGTAGCCTTCTGCAGGTGGGTGCCTGCGTGCTGATAGAAGTATGTGCCAACATAAAATTGTAAGAAATTTTCTTTA
Organism: Pinus albicaulis; assembly: GCA_034641835.2. Taxonomy (NCBI): domain Eukaryota; kingdom Viridiplantae; phylum Streptophyta; class Pinopsida; order Pinales; family Pinaceae; genus Pinus; species Pinus albicaulis. The sequence continues at coordinate 116,602 of JAXQQM020076450.1, forward strand.
TAATAAATATTGAAGACTGAGATAACAACAACGGTGGTTTTCTCCCGAATTGGGTTTCCACCTTAAATCTTGGTGTTCATATGTGTCGCTTATGTTTGATGGTTTGTTCTGTTATTTCTGTTCATGCTTACTTCTTATCTGATGAATAAATGATGCAATTATCTAAGTAAAGACATAAAAGATCTCTGGACATACAAGTTGGATGCAGTAATGTAACATATGGTTTTAAGAGAAAGAAAATAAAATATTGTTCAGCTCTAAATACTGATTCACCCCCCCCTCTCAGTATTTTTCCCAACAATTGGTATCGGAGCCAGGTCCTTCTGAAATAGCTTAGCTGCTAGAAGGAAGATCAAGCAAGATGAGCAATCAAGATGGAACAACATCTATTAGGCCTCCGCTCTTTAACGGAAACAATTTAATCTTCTAGAAAACAAGGATGAGATCCTATCTTCAGTCTCTGGGAGCAGAGGTATGGGAATTGTTGAAGGAGGATATCAATATCCAGTTGCAGTACCAACAGATCCGACGGAAAGAAAGAATTATGAAACAAATGCAAAGGCGGTCAATGCTCTATTGGGAAGTCTAACTGAATCAGAATTTGTCAAAGTCATGCGGCTGAATACAGCAAAGACAATATGGGACAAAATCATTCTAACTTATGAAGGTGATCTGGTAAAGTGCTGAACTCAAACCTCTCAAGTTAATATGAGAATCTAAAAATGGATAATAGAGAGGCTTGTTGCCAATTTATTTTACGTCTTGATGATATTGTAAATCGTATGAGAAATCTGGGAGAAACAATAACCGAATCTACTTTGGTTGAGAAAGTCTTAAGATCACTAACGGCAAAATTTGAGTCAAAAGTTGCTGCTCTTGAAGAAAAGCAGGATCTTCAAAATATTACTGTGGTGCAACTTCATGGCATACTAACTGCATATGAAATGAGAAGAGGAGGACCATCTGAAGTCAAAGAAGTAGTATTTAGAACTTCTACAAAAGGGAAGGAAGTGAAAAAACCAGAAGGATCAGGATATATCTCAGAAGAAGATGAGATAAACTTTGTAAAGAAACTTCAACTTGGCACAGGACGGTTCAGAGGTAAGCTTCCTTTCAAATGTTTTGATTGTGGAAGAGTTGGTCATTATGCTGCTAAGTTTCCTTATAAAGAAACACATAAAAAGGGGAAGGAAGTAGCAAGAAGGAATAAGAATCGTTTTAGTACTAGAAAGAGTTACTATACTCATGAAGACAGTGATGGATTATTTGATAGTGAGGAAGAATGTGAACAAGATCTTAGACTTCTCATGGCATTTGAAAAAGAATCTAGAGAAGAAAATGATACTTTTGTAGATGCTATATAAGATAGTGATTTTCTTGATGAAAACAACAAACTCAAAATTTTCTTAGAAGAAAGTAAAATAACCATAGAAACTCTGAAAAATCAGCTTGAAGAAAAAGAGAAACACAATGAGAAATTAGAGTGTGAAGTAGTAAGTCTAAGAAAAGAACTTGAGAAAGTGAAGACTCTGAATCTTAGATTTGCTAAAGGATCTGAAACCTTAGATGAGATTATCAAGGTACAACGTTCTCCTCTTATAAAGACAGGTCTTGGATATGTCGGAGAATATTCTCAGGCTTCAACACCAAATTATCTAAAAGCAGTTACAGCTGGTTTACAACATGCTACCACTCAGCAAGGGAATAAAGAATCTTTACAGGTAAAGCATGATCATCTCAATTCAAAGAACACTAACATGAATGTCTTTCAAAGAAACACCAATCAACAGGTAAATTCAAGTAGAAGATTTTATGATCGCAGAAATTTCTTCTTCAATGGACAATGTTTCTCATGTCACAATTTTGGTCATAAAGTTGTTCAATGTGTTGCATCTAAAACCATCATGACAAGAGAAGCAAGAAAGAAAAGGATTGATATTGAAACAAAGAAGAATACTTATAAAAACTTTTCTCCTCTTCAAAATGAAGTTGAATGTGCTTATTGCAATAACTTTGGCCATGAAGAATCAGAATGTAGGACCAAAGTTTAGCCAAAAGAAAATGCTCCTTCAAGCTCCAAAGTATGGAAAAAGAAGGAATTACAGGTTGAAAATTGTGGCATAGCGTTATTTGTAGAAGATGAAGAAAACCAATGGTATATTGATAGTGGATGCTCAAGACACATGATAGGTGACAAAAAAAAACTTCTAGCATATAGTGCTTTAGAAAAAGAAAAGAATGTTACATTTGGAAATGATACTCCTGTGGTCATTAAGGGAAAAGGGTCTGTTTTTCTAAAAGAAAAGGTGAAAGCTAATGAAGTTATGTATGTGGATGGATTAAAGCATAACCTGTTAAGTGTAAGTCAAATGTGTGATCAAGGAACTGAAGTTGTATTTAGTTCAAAATAATGTGTGGTACGCGATCTTGATACAGGTAAAGCAATTATAAAAGGAAAAAGAACTCCAAGCAACCTGTATGTATTGAAGAAATGCAAAGAACAATGTTACTTGAGTAAATCTTCAGAAAATTGGCTATGGCATAGAAGGTTGGGGCATCTAAGCTTCTCTCAAATCAAAAAATCAAGTAGACTTAAAGCTCTTCGTGATCTTCCCAATATTACTCTACCTGAAAATATCATATGCAAATCTTGCCAATTTGGTAAGCAAACCAGAGTACAATTTAATGCCAAGGAAGGATCATCAAGTAAGCCTCTTGAACTCATTCATATTGACATATGTGGACCTATGAGGAAAAAGTCACCACGTGGTGAAGAATACTATATATTATTCATTGATGATTTCTCTAGAATGTGTTGGATTGGGCTGCTTAAACACAAAGATGAAACATTTGAGAAATTTCAGATATTCAAAGCACTAGTTGAGAATGAATTAGATCAAAAAATTAAGTGCCTTAGATCTGATCAAGGAGGAGAATATACATAAGATGAATTCCTTGAATTTTGTGAACAACATGGCATAAAAAGACAGTTCTCTGTAGCTGGAACTCCACAACAAAATGGTGTTGCAGAAAGAATGAATAGAACAGTTCAACAAATGGCTAGAGAAATGCTTGATGATTCCGGAACACCTGACACATTTTGGGGAGAAGCAGCACATACAGCAGTAAACATTCTCAACAAGGCACATGTTCATGTAAATAGTGATAAAACTCCATATGAACTCTGGTATGGTAATCCTCCTACTATAAAGCATTTTAGAATTTTTGGAAGCAAATGCTTTATCAAAAATAATGATGAAAAAATTTGAAAGTTTGAACCCAGAGCAGATGAAGGAATATTTCTTGGTTACTCCTCTAGGAGTAAAGCATATAAATGTTACAATAAAAGACTTCGAAAGATTGTTGAATGTATTGATGTTGTTATTGATGAGTCTCCTGCAGCTCCAAAAGAAGAAAAACAAACAACATATGAAGATGATGATGACATATATCCTTCTACATCAAATAAGGATAATATAGATAGTAAACCCAATGAAGAATCCGAAGATGATTTGTCTGAAAAGGCTCCATCCAGATATGTTCAAAAGAATCATCCAGAATCTCAAATTTTGGGAGAAAAGGGATTAGGTGTACAAACAAGAAGGACTCTTGTGGGATCTTCTAGCAATATGGCATTTATGTCCACTATTGAACCTCACAATGTTAGTCAAGCTAGCAAAGATGAATGTTGGATTCAAGCCATGAATGAAGAGCTTTATCAAATTGAAAAGAATCACACTTGGGAATTAGTACCAAGACCTCATGACAAAAATGTCATTGGAACTAAATGGATATTCAAAAACAAGTTAAATGAGAATGGGGATGTTATAAGAAATAAAGCTAGACTTGTGTGCAAAGGGTATGCTCAATAAGAAGGTATAGACTTTGAAGAAACCTTTGCTCCTGTAGCCAGACTTGAAGCCATAAGAATGTTTCTTGCATTTTCAAGCTTCCAACAAATCAAAGTTTATCAAATGGATGTTAAATATGCTTTTCTCAATGGTGATCTAGAAGAAGAAGTTTATATAGAACAACCAGAAGGATTAATTTTTGGAAATGATGAAAAACTTGTTTGTAGACTTAAAAAGGCTCTATATGGTCTCAAACAAGCTCCACGGGCATGGTACTATCATCTTGACAAATATCTTCATCAACAAGGATTTTCAAAAGGGTCTGCTGATAGCAACTTATACACAAAAAATGAAAATGACAAACTATTGATTGTGGTTGTATATGTTGATGATATCATTTTTGGAAGTAATGAAGAGTATATAAGTCAGAAATTTTCTTCTGATATGAAGCAAGAATTTGAAATTTCTTTACTTGGGCAACTAACATTCTTTCTTGGCTTGCAAGTGCAACAAGCAGCCGATGGCATATTCTTATCACAAGAAAAATACCTCAAGCAAATCCTGAAGAAGTATGGCATGGAAGATTGCAAACCTATAAGTACACCAATGATAACCGGATGTAATCTCAGTTCTAATGATGATCCCCCCACAATGAATCAACCAGAATACAGATCTATGATAGGAAGTCTACTTTATCTCACTGGGACAAGACCAGACATCATGCATGCAGTAGGGATTTTTGGACGATTCCAAGCTAATCCAAAAGAGTCTCATCTTCAAGCTGTGAAAAGAATATTCAAATATCTATAAGGAACTCAAGACTTTGGACTATGGTATCCAAAGAATGCTGATCTTACTCTTCATGCATACACTGATGCAGATTGGGCTGGAAGTGTTGATGATCGGAAAAGCACTAGTGGTGGTGCATTCTATATGGGGCCCCGGTTAGTATCTTGGTTTAGCAAGAAGAAAAGCTCTTTTGCCTTATCTACAGCAGAAGAAGAATATGTGGCTGCCGCATCATGTTGCACTCAACTTCTCTGGATGATGCAAACAAATATTACAAGACTTTCAAATCAAATGTTCACCTCCTATATCCATTATGTGTGACAATACAAGTGCCATCAGTATCTCAAAGAATCCTGTTATGAATTCCAAGACCAAGCACATTCCCATCAAATATCACTTCTTACGTGAACAAGTGCTTGAACAAAAGGTGAAATTGGAATATGTTACCTCCAAAGAACAAGTTGCTGATATATTTACCAAACCTCTCCCCAGGGAAGCGTTCAAATATCTCAGATAGAAACTGGGAATAGTCTCTGCCATGCAGAGGATTAGGTCTACTTAAATACAGAAGATTAAATTGGTTGTGAGGTGCTGTTAGGCATCTCTGATTGCACAGGCTAAGGGGGAGCATTGGTCATATGAAAAGGATGCATTGTTGGTCATATTATGTTTGAAGATGCAACATGATCTCAGGGGGAGCATGGTATTGTCGGTTAAAAGGATATTGATCAACTCTTTTCCATTGATGTCAAAGGGGGAGGAAAAGCCACAAAGGGCGTCTATAAGACAATCAGAGGAAGAGCATTGCCATCAATGCCAAAGGGGGAGATTTTTGGAACTGTTGTCATTGATGGCAAAGGAAGTGGCACGAAGGAGCATCTAAACAGCAACAAGGCAAAGAGAGAAGCAAGGAGCAGCATTAGACAAGAAGCAAAGATAGTAACAAAGAGATAGCAGAAGCAGCAGAGAGGAAGCAAGGCAGATTAGGAATTTAGGCAGCAGACAACGCAGAGACAATGAATAGAAGTAGAATGCATAATTGAAGTGTTGAAAATATTAAAGTCACCTGCTAAGCCTTGAGCAGGGAGAAAAGAGTACAAAGGCAGCAGCAGCAGAGATTGAGTGTGCAGCACCGTGTAATAAAGAAGAATGGGAGAATGTAAGGATGAATTAATTGTTGATAGGCCGCAACCACAAATGACAGAGGAGAATTAATTTTGTTTGGGTGAAGTCGTTTCACAGTGGAACAAGGATTTTCCCGTAGATTTGAACTACGGAGGAGCAGAGTTTTATTAATACAGTCATTTCGGGCGTTTAAAGCCCTCAACAACCAAAATGAAGAGAAATTGATTAAACAGCAGAAGGCTTAAAGTTTTTGAAAAGAAGCAGGACAAGTGGTCCCTACCACTTTAGCGCAAATCACAAGATCACAAGTTTGAAATATTAGTGTCTTGTTGATGTGGATGTTTGCGATGTGCGATCATCGCGCCATCGCACCATCGCAACATCGCAATGTCACATAATCGCCCTCCGCCCATGCCAGAGTTCCGTTGATTTTTTGTGATGCGATCGTCACGCCATCGCACGATCGCAGATCGCAAATTCATTGCATTATCACCATATATATTTGAACCGCTATTGAAAACCACGATGCGATCGCAAATCTCAAGTGTTCCACCTTTTTTTTATCACGCCATCGCGCGTTATTGCGCGTGCAAGTTGCCTAAGCGATATCCGTCAGATTGGATGATGTGGCGCGATGGAACGTGAGCCCTTCAATCGGGTTGATTGTTAGCAATGGGCCCCAGTTTTAAATAATATTGATTAAACCGTCGATTATGCATGTGGGGCCGGATCCAAAGAGAAAGAATACCTTTGGGACATTTCGTGCATGCAAGAACGAAGATTGGATTTTCAATTTGGATTGGTTCGATTTTTAATATGAATACCATTGGTAGTTGGATGGTTTTGACTCATGGTTTTACAAAAGGAAAAACTATATAAGAAGAAGAGAAATAGAGTACGAGTGTGAATGTGTAAAGGTTGTGAATGAATAATTTTTCTAAGGAATATCTGCATGGGCAAACTCTGTTCTTAACCGATAAATCTGAATCTACGATGCACCCATGGATATAATGATCTGACGATCATGAATCTATGGTTTGAACGATGGAAGAAATCATGAAGAACAGGTGTGAGTGTACTAAATGAATAAATCTAGTGGCATGGAAGGTATGTCGTGTGGAAACTGGTGGATCCAGTGTGAAAATTGATGAAACGTGGTCCGCAGTGGTGCTGAGGGTCGAAGTCTTTAGTGAGGGGGTTGTAGCTCCCTTCCAGTGGTAGCTGGTAAACGAGAACAAGGGGTTGTAGCTCCCTTCCAGGAAAGGCTGGTAAATGAGAGAAGGTTGTAGCCTTCTGCAAGTGGGTGCCTGCGTGCTGGTATAAGTCTGCGCCAGCATATAATTGTAAGAAATTTTCTTTATAATAAATATTGAAGACTGAGATAACAGCAGCGGTGGTTTTCTCCCGAATTGGGTTTCCACCTTAAATCTTGGTGTTCATATGTGTCGCTTATGTTTGATGGTTTGTTATGTTATTTTTGTTCATGCTTACTGCTTATCTGATGAATAAATGATGCAATGATCTAAGTAAAGACATAATAAGATCTCTGGACATACAAGTTGGATGTAGTAATGTAACATATGGTTTTAGGAGAAAGAAAAAGTAAAAAAAAAAAAATTGTCAGTCAGCTTTAAATACTGATTCACCCCCCCCCCTCTCAGTATTTTTCCCAACACAATTGTCCTTGGAAAAACTGAATGTGGGAAAACCAGTGCAACATATGAGGGTTTCTTTATTATTCTTCAGCAAAATCTCATGTACAAAATACAACCAATAGAATATAAGAGGAATTTCTATGATAAATTTTACAGACAATTTTCTCATTCTTTACAGTGAAATTATGACTCTGGAGAGGACCTTCTGCCCTCACTGTGTCTCACTGCATCACCCTCTACACAGTGACTGCGCAGTCCCAATGTCACAACCTCTGTGCTGTCCCTATCCCAACGTCTTAGCCTTTTCCTGTCCCTCCTCTGCGTTGCTTCCTTCAGTCTAATCCTGCATTCCCAACTATTGTTGATGCCCTCTCTCTCTAACCTGCAAATCTCCCTCTGATTCGATTTTCTCTTGCCTAACTTGAGCCAGTGAGAAAATCGATTATCTAGGGAAACTGCATATCTGCCTGATGTGTTTCCAAATTCCCATCAAAGTCCTTATAATATTCTTGTTGAGAAATCAATGACCCGAATTAAAACATAATCAAGGGCTAAGATTAACTTGAATTGATATTTGTATTTTTCTATAAGATTCACACCCAATTCTATTAATACCTTTAATTATTTTAATTCCCTACGTTTATACTTTGGCTTCCATTAAAAATAATTAATTATTTTAGTAAAACCTCATCCGGGTGGAATTTCCCAAAACATTTTCTGGGTATTTTGGAATACATGTGTATAAGTCTCCCTGCAAAATTTGAGAGTTAGAGAACATTTGATGCTATCAGAAATCCACAAAGTACACATGGATCTTCCAAGAAGTATCTTTAGAAGATTAATATCTCCTTCTATGCCCAGGTATCAAAGTAAGTTCTTTAGTTATTGTTTCTCATATAAAAATTTGGACAAAAAGCATAAGGTTACAATACCAATGATGTGGCTATATATAGAGAACATGCTTAGGTACTTAGGTGGGGACATATGGATCAAATCAAGATAATTCCACGACCATATTCACAAGTGTTGAAGCCTGATGTTGAATGCCACATATACCACAACGAAGGTCATATAGCACGAGATTGCAGATTCAAATATAAATGGTTCAATAGAGAAGGATTTCTTATAAATTTTGGTAGATGGGGAAGAGGTAAAAAATGACCTTAATTAGGTTTTATTCCTCGTATATAATTTTTTGAAGAAAGCTTCTTCAATATCATTATTTATCAAATCAAAATTTGAAGAAGCAATTATTAAATGAGGGTAGTATGTGGACTTGACGATGATATCTCATATATAAAAGTAAAGCAGGCATATGACAAGTACCTATAAATGCAATAACGTGCATGATATTATGGGGAGTACAAGGGTATTAATTAGCAATAGTGAAAGGATGGTCTTAGGGGGAGACATTATGTCAACAAGAAGGAAGCACGATTCAGATAGGTCCACACGATCATCCGAGAACATGTAATCATGCATGATCATCAACATAGAAATTTTCTAATGCTATATATAACCCTTTTGCATTGATGTCAAAGGGGGAGAGATTGTATACATTAAAATTGATAGTGAAATGAATTTTAATAGGGAGAGAGTCCACATATTGCACTTGCAGAGAGAGATTGCAGAGGAAGAGTTTTTGATTTGTTTGAAATCAGATTACCATCAATTTTAATAGGGAGAGAGTCCACATATTGCACTTTCAGAGAGAGATTGCAGAGGAAGAGTTTTTGATTTGTTTGAAATCAGATTACCATCATTGTCTGATTGTATTTCCATCAATGAAAAAGGGGGAGATTTTTGCACATGGTTTATTCATTGATGAAAACAAGATTTCGTTGAAGTCAAAGGGAAGTAACTATCATACAATAAAAACATCACTCATGATTCCTAAGAAAGTAGAAATACTCTCTATGGATAAATATGACTGATATATTTCTTATAGGTTCTCAACAAGTGAAGTTGAAGGTACTTAATATTATTTGAGTTTTTGATGTACTTATAGTATCCAAATGATTATATAAAATACATGTTTTTAGATATCATTGATACCTTTCCAATGGTATATCCTACTCTGAAAAATCCTCTCATATGGAAAGTTATGGCCAATTGAAAACCAACGTTAGTTGGGTCAAATTGAAATGGAAAACTATAGGGAAAACCCAAAATATTAAAGGGTTAAACAATGCACATCTTTTGAGTGCATGTATTGTTCATTGTTTAGGTCAATAATGTATCTCAATGAAACTTGCATGACCACTAATAATTATCAACAACATGCACCTTATCGCCAATTAGATGGTTCAAGATAAACATGGTTAAAATGAATGATGGGTGAGGATAATAGTTGTATATAAATTAATGTGTAGATCCTAAAATGCTCATGAAATTTACTAAATCACAAAATTAGAATCTATTCTACCAATCTACGAAAGTAAATTCACTATCGAAAACACAAATCATTAACGTGCATCAATATTAAACACAGATACATAAAGATGTATCTAGGGGAAAGCAACTGCTCAAAGCCCCTTACTATTTGTATTTTGTTAATTAAAGAATTTGGATGAATACAATATGCTCCGCTCAACCTTGAGCTCAACCTACACCTGTATCTTCTATCCTCTACTTCATTCACTGACCATGGCTAGTACTTAGCCAAAATTTTGAGCCTCTAAGCTCCTATTTCCTTGTGCTGCTCCTCAAGGAATTAACCCCCTATTATTTAGGAATTTCCTCAATCTGGATTTCACAATTCCTTTTTGTCCTTCTTTGATTGCATGCATGACCTGTACAACTTGGAATAATTTACAACTGATGGTATATTTCCCTTGAACTTAAATCTCATCTGGGTAACTATAATTTTGTGCATGCATGAATTAATTTAGGTTTATTTACCAGTTAATTGGTTAAACACTGAAGTTACGCCCCACTGGTAGAACCTCCATTAGTTCCTCCAATAATTGGAACTAGTTTAACTGACCATAACTCAATTTAACTGAACTAAATTGTTACAACTGAAATTAACTCAACCTAGGATCCTAAAATTTAGGAATCACTATACACAACTCAAGTTCATGCCCCCAACTCTAATTAACTAAGATAACTAAGTGATAAAAAATATATCACCTTAGTTAACTCATTCAAGTTGTTTGTTGATGTGGAATTTTTAATTTATCCTAATTTAATCAAGAGGAAATTAAATTAGTAATTTCTTGATCCATTTTCAACACTCCCTCTTAGCAAGAAAGGGATTACTAGATACCCCAATCCTGCTTCTACGGAACTCAAATTTACCCCTTGACAAAGATTTTTTCAAAATGTCTGCATCATGTTCCTTTGTCAGAATGTATTGCAACAACATGATCCGCCTCCTCACATAATCTCATAGATGCGAGTATTATATATCAATGTGCTTGGATCAATAGTGGAAAAATAGATTCTCTGAGATTTTGATATAACTCTGATTGTCACAATAAATCACAATAGTATCCATCATATAGCCAAATAAGCCAACAAGAATCTTTCTCATCTAGATAGCCTCACATGTTTATTGACTGGCAACCATGTACTCTGCTTCTGCTGAGCTGAGTGCAACTGATCTCTACCTCCTGCTGTACCAAGAAACTATTGGTAACCTAACATTAAGAATTCCCCCTAATGTGTTCTTATGGTTTGATGGACTTCCCACCCAATATGCATCTGTGAAGCCTTGCAACTTCACTCCCTCTGTCTATCTATACCAATTTCCAAACTGAGTGGCACCTATGAGGTACCGTAGTGCATGTTTAGCAGCCCTCCAAAATAATTTTTCTGGTCAAACAATGGCTTGGATCAACTGTTTGATTACATAACACATATCTATAAGTGTGTTCACCAGATACATGAGTGAACCCACCAACTGCCTGTACACGGTAGCATCCACTTCGTCACCTAAAGTGGAATCCTCTTTCCTCCAGTTGGTCTCTAGAGGAGTCTCCATGGGTTTGTATATGTCCATGTGGAACTTTTGAAGTATCTCTTTGACATACTTTACCTGAGAGACAAACAATTCCCCTTCTCTCTACCATATTTTCAAACCAAGGAAATAGTGCATGAGCCCCATGTCCTTCATTTTGAAATCTCTTTCAAGGTCCTCCTTGCAAGACATGATAAGTTTTCCATCACTAGTAAAAATCAATTCATCAACATATAAGGCTATAGTAAAAAATGTAACTTCTACAAAAATGTGTTAAAGGTTTGCATCTGCTTCACTTTTGGTGAAGCCCAAATCGGTGAGGTAGCTATCGATACTGGTGTACCAAGCATGGGGTGCTTGCTTCGACCCATGCAACACTCGTTTGAGTTGACACACATGGGAATCTCTGTCAAAGGTATAAAAACTTGTAGGTTGTTTAATTTAGACCTCCTCAGTAAATCCATTGAAGAATGTTGTCTTCACATCCATCTAGTGGATCTTCCACCCCATATGTGCAGCAAAAGAAATAATTAATCTGATGGAAGAGTACCTTGCTACAAGAGAAAATATCTATTCGTAGTCAATCCCTTCTACTTGAGAGTACCCCTTGGAAAATTTGGCCTTGTTCTTCTTTATTCTTTCGTCTGCTGCATGCTTTACCTTGTAAATCCATCTCGAACCCACCATTTAATTGTCTTCAAGTTTTGGGACCACTTCCCAAATTTTTTTGTTGAAAATGGAATCATATTTCTCTACAATAAAATCAACCCATACCAACTTCTCTATTTCTTTCTCGAATGAGGATGGTTCTATCTCTATTAGCTTGGTCATCAGAGCCATGTAGCCACTGTACCGATCTGGTGAACTCCTCTTCCTGCGCTATGATGTGGGTGCTCCCACATTCTCTCTAGAATCCTGTAATAATTTGTCAGCTTTCCTAGTTTGCTTCCTTCATTCTCTAGATGTATCTTCTTGAGTGGTTATGTCCACTCTCTACTCTTATGCTTGTGGTTGCTCCACATATTCTTTAGGTTCTTCATTTGGAGTCAAAATATTTTGATCTACATGCAACTGAAGTTCCCTCTCAAGGGAAAACTTCATTTCCTTCTCTTCATCAAACTTCACATCTCTACAAATGACTTTCTTCTTGAGAGATTTCATGTACAACCAATAGTTTTGAGGTGTATCAATGTACCTCACAAATATTCCCAACTTTGTTGTCGACTTTAGCTTTTTTATCGCTTCCTTGGAAACATGGTAATATATTGATGATCCAAATGTCCTGAAGTGTGACTGATCTAGGTGGATATTGGTGGCCACTAACCTATTCCACTTGGGGCCCCATCATTGTCTCTTTGAGTTTTTCAGTTTCAGCACAACTTACTATTTTTTGCAGTTTTTCGGGTCCTGAACTTCTGGAGCCGTTTTGAGGCCCTAAACAATGTTTTTTTTGGGAAAACCGGGAGAAACATGGGTCAATGGACCAATTTTGCTCACATTAAAAGTTGTAGTCCTTGGATAGATATTTATAACAAGGTATGGTGCATGTCAAACAAAGATCGTATGCCAGAGTTATGTCCCCGGGAAGTTGAAACACCAATTTACCCAAACAGGGCCCATAGTTTTGGCGCTTCATCTCCTAGGGTAGGGTTTTGGATGTTTAGGGTTTTCCATTGTTTCTAAATAATAAATAGGCCCTCGAGCCTCATTGTAATGTGTAGTATACCTAGGGGAGATAATATAGGGTACAAAGGGAGGTATCCAAGGGAATAATATGATGTAATAATATAAGAATGATAAATAATTGGGCCATAGTTAATAAATAAAGTGGTTAACCCACATTATGTAAGGGACCACATGTAGTTAGGGAATAAAGTGATAAGCCCATTGTATTGGATTTATGGTATTGAGATACCCATGGTAACTACCCATGGTATTGCATGTATGAAACCTATATAGAGGCTAGAGTCTCTCCATTGAAAGATGTCAAGGATTATTGTATGGACAAGCATATGGCTTGTGGAGTGATCTCCTTCCTCAAGGAGTGAATGTATGGTGTTGCCCTACCTTAAGGGTTTTGATATTAATGAAGATCTGAAGTTTTATCTTCTATGGTGTTATTTCTTGGGCATATTTTCTATTTATATATATTTTCTTGTCAGATCTACTACAATTGGTATCAGAGCCAGTCATCACCTGGCACCTGACACCACTCCATCACCAATAATGGAGGAATTAATGAAAGATGTTCCATCAGTTAAAGCTTCAACATATCACCACCCACATCACCCAGGAAGACAACAACCAACATGGTGGCAACGAATTAGCAACAAAGACAACAACCCCTAGATGACACATAGAGAGGTGCGACGATCCACCCACAACACATCAACACAAAAGAACCACCAGAACCCACTTCAATCTCAAGCGAGCAAGACATCGACTAGATCGAGTGTTCACGTTTCTCTGGGATGGTTGGATGCACGCGAATGGTACCAGTGGAATACTCTTTTGAGTAGATCTTATTATTTATGTTCTTCTTATGTTTCGGGGACGAAACATGTTTAAGGGGGGTGTAATGTAGTATACCTAGGGGAGATAATATAGGGTACAAAGGGAGGTATCCAAGGGAATAATATGATGTAATAATATAAGAATGATAAATAATTGGGCCATAGTTAATAAATAAAGTGGTTAACCCGCATTATGTAAGGGACCACATGTAGTTAGGGAATAAAGTGATAAGCCCATTGTATTGGATGTATGGTATTGAGATACCCATGGTAACTACCCATGGTATTGCATGTATGAAACCTATATAGAGGCTAGAGTCTCTCCATTGAAAGATGTCAAGGATTATTGTATGGGAAAGCATATGGCTTGTGGAGTGATCTCCTTCCTTAAGGAGTGAATGTATGGTGTTGCCCTACCTTAAGGGTTTTGATATTAATGAAGATCTGAAGTTTTATCTTCTATGGTGTTATTTCTTGGGCATATTTTCTATTTATATATATTTTCTTGTCAGATCTACTACATAATGCATTTCAGAGGCCTGTAGCCACCACATCTCTTCTCAGAGATAACCTAACAGTACCCTAGCTAGTTTATTTCCATTCTGTCTATAAGAAAATTTCAATTCTTTGAGATGAATGAAATGAAGTGTTATTTCCACTGCATATTTGCATTGATGGTTACATGTGTATTCTATTGTGTTCCTACATAAATCTGGATCAGTGGTATCAGAGCGGCCTGGTTCTTCTCTATAATTCTTTGAATGTCCCCAGCGAGGTCGGGATATAAGGAGTTAGGGTTCGATCTGGTTGAACCTTTGCAAGATCAGCCTCACAAACCCCGACGACTGCCCATGGGGGATGAAAATAAATATGAGGGAGCAGGAGATCCTATGAAAATATTACTCGAGGAGGCCCTCAAAAAACAAAGGAACGCGATGATGGATAAATTTTCCTAGATCCTTCAACGAATACCCACCTGTGGCGCATCTGCATCCAACAGCCACTCTGGAGGTGCAACTCCCTTTAAGGTACAAGTAAAATTTGACATTCCCATATTTGAGGGCCAAATAGATGCAAATGTCGTAGATAGATGGTTGAATCTATTAGAAGGATATTTCTCAGTTCATGAATTTTCTGACCGACAGAAGATTATTTTTTCACTCCTTAAAGCTACCCCCCATGTCAAGGATTGGTGGGAAATCCACTGTGAGAAAAAGGATGAGAAAAATCCCTCTCTGTTCTCAGTCGTACCCACTTGGAATTATTTCTGAGATGCCATCAAGGGACAATACTATCCCGTGGGGAGCTATGAGGACAAGTACATAAAATGGACCACACTGCGGAAACAAAGGGATCAAGATGTGCATGAGCTGACGAATCTGTTCCATACCCTGCACACAAATTTGGGTATCAAAGATTCAGAGAAACATTTGGTGCTAAAGTTTCAGAGTTGTCTGCATAGATACATTCAGGAAGAAATTGAGTTCCTTGACATCTCCTCGCTTGGTACTACATACCAGTATGTTGCCAAGATTGAGCAGAAATTCAAATAGAAGAAGCGAGACTTTGGAGCTGCGAATCAAAAGCAAGGGAAAGGTGCCCCCAAACCACAGAACAAAGGACAAAGCCAAGGCATGGTGGCCAAGAAAACCTGCCAAAGCCACAAGCAAAGAACAAAACCATGAAGCCAAAGAAGGACATGGGAAAGTGGTGTGAGTTCCATAAGAGCTCCACTCACAACACAAGTGAGTGTCGGGCCAAGCAGTCGCTCATGGCCGAGATGAGGGCTTGTGAATCAGATGCATGCTCTAACTATGAATCAGAACCTAACAAGGGGAATGAAAAAGGGAAGAAAATTACTGATGTGGAGCCCAACACCACTGTTTCCATTGTGAAGATCCATAAGGAGGAACTAGAAGATCCCGAGGAGGTAGAGCATCTCTTCCACTCCCAGATGTGGGTAAAGGGTTCCCCGCTACAGTTCATCGTTGACAATGGGAGCCAAAATAACCTCATTTCAATAGATGTCATGAATTGGTTGGGCTTGCCGACCACAACACATCCACAACCATACACCATCACTTGGCTTCACCAAGGATGGAATCTCTGTGTCAGCCAGTAGTGTCGTCTTCCCTATAGCATCAAGCCCTTCACGAATGAGGTATTATGTGATATTTCTCCTATTGATGTTTCTGATGTATTATTAGGCTAACCATACTTGTGGAAGCGACATGATGTGTATGAGTCATGGCCTCGTGCTGTTATTGTTACTTTGGGAAATACGTTGTATAGGATACCAGAGGTACCACCGCCTACCACTATCTCTTTGGTTACTGCAAAACAATTCAGTAAGCTCATTTACTAAACCAAGAATTTTGTTTTCCTAATGATCCACCCCCAGGGAAAGAAGAAGTTTGTGGCCACGACCTCCAGACATGGCTCCTCTGCACGACAACAACAAATGGACAAGGTTGTGGAGGAGTATTGGGACATCCTCACCTCACCCACAGGGGTGCCTATGCACTATTAGGTCAAGCACCCATTGATCTGTCCCCAGGTGTGCTACTGCCCAATGGACCAATCTATCAGCACTATGTTACGGAGAATGATAAAATCAAGAGGCAGATTCAAGAGCTGATACAGAAAGGTCACATTCGTCCAAGTTCATCTCCCCGTGGGAGCCTGATCATGTTAATACAGAAGAAGGATGGGACTTGGAGACTCTGTATTGACTATCGAGCACTGAACAAGGTCACTATCCAGAATAGGTACTCAATCCCACGGATTGATGACCTTCTGGACCAACTTAAAGGGGCGAAATATTTCAGCAAGATTGACTTGAATTCTGGGTATCACCAAGTACCAATCAAACCCTTTGATGTGTGGAAGGCTACCTTCAAAGCCAAGGAGGGCCTTTTCGAATGGTTGTTCATGCCTTTCGGGTTGACGAATTCTCCCACAACCTTTATGAGGTTGATGGACAAGATCTTGTGGCCATTCACCAACTCATTTGTAGTGGTGTACTTGGATGAAATTCTTATCTTCATCCAGACTTGGGAAGAGCACCTCCACCACATCCGACAAGTCCTCCAAACATTACAACAACACAAGTTGCGTGCCAATTTGGAGAAGTGCACTTTTGGCATGACCCAGGTTCAATATCTGGGATACATTATCGATGAAAGGGGGGGTGCATTTGGATCCAACCAAGATCCAAGTCATTTGGGATTGGCCAGCCCCAACCAATCTAACAAAGCTTCATAGCTTTCTGGGTCTTGCTAATTTCTACTGTAGGTTAGTGTTGGGATTCTATCATATCGCTTGGCCCTTGAGTCAAGTCACCAAGGGAGGAGCAAAATAAATATTATTTTGGTTGGAATCTGAACAGATGGCTTTCGTATAATTGAAACTTCGCCTCTATTATGCTCTAGTGCTCACATTACCAAACTTGCAACGACCATTTGAGATCGAGACATATGCCTCTAACTATGCTATTGGGGAAGTTATTACTCAACAAGGGCATCAAGTGGTGTATCATAGTGAGACATTTTCCGACATAGTTCAAAAGTATCCCAATTATGACAAAGAAATGTATTCCATTGTGCAGGCTTGTTGACAATGGAAGCATTACATTTTGGGGAAGGAAACAATCATCCACACAAATCATCGACCCCTGCAGTTCATACAGACACAAGGGAAGTTGCAGAACGATCGTCATCAGAAGTGGTCCACATATTTGCAATAGTTTCATTTGAACATCAAGTACAAGAAAGGTAGCAACAATAATGTTGCAGACTACCTCAACCAACCGCCGATCGTGGCACTAACCACCGTTCTCAGCTCTTGCGGGCACAAGACTTCTGATTGGCCACTTCTCTACAAGAGAGATCCATAATTTGGCCACACCTACAAGGCACTCTTGGGGGGTATGCAAGTTCCAAATTTTCACCTCCAAGATGCACTGTTATGTCCCCTTGGACACCTTTGTGTTCCTTCAAGTGAGCATGCGAAGATGATATGGGAAGCACACTACAGGTGAGTCGTTGGGAATTTTGGGGTCGAGAAAATAGTGGCAGTACTGCAGAAGTATTTATATCGGCCAAACCTTCGACAAGATGTCGAGAAGTACATCAGATCCTGCACTTCTTGCGCCATTGCCAAACCGACCATCAAGAAGAAAGGAATCTATACTCCGCTACCTACCCCTAGTCGACCTTGGGAATCTGTCTCCATGGATTACATGTTAGGCCTTCCTTCGACTAAGCATGGAAATGACTGTGTTTTCATGGTCGTCGAAAAATTCTTGAAGATGGCCATTATGACGGCCGACAAGAAGAATATCACAATAGAAGCCACTACTAAACTCTTCTTTGAATGAGTGTGGGTGCACTTTGGAATCCCACAGTCTATCATATCAGATCGCGACACTAGGTTCCTCTGCACATTTTGGTCCAACCTTTGGTCAATGTTGGACACCAAGCTCACCAAGTCCACATCTTTCCATCCCAAAACTGATGGCCAGACATAGGTCATCAACAAAATGATTGTACACATTCTGCGCATGTACAATTCAAATCATCCATGCACATGGGATGAGAGCCTCCCCTATGTACACCATAGTTATTACTGGGCTCTCCATAGCTCAATCGGCCACATCCCCTTTCAGGTGGGCTTGGGATTCCAACCACTATGTCCCATTGATGTAGCCATGCCATTTGCGACTACTCATGCCAATTTGGATAATGTCCAGTTTGAAGTTGACAAAGTGAAAAAATTCATCGAGCATATTAAACACATCTGCCAACAAGTTCTTGACATATTGGATAGAGCCAATTCTAAGTACAAGCAGCAACATGATCAACATCGAGTGCCACATAACTTCTAGGTGGGCGAAAAAGTGTGGCTACATTTGCAGAAGGAGTGCCTCACTACACCCCACTGCAAGCTTCACCCGCTTCGATATGGGCCGTGCACCATCACCAAGGCTGTAGGGAATACTTCCT
The DNA here is from genome assembly GCA_034641835.2 of Pinus albicaulis. Taxonomy (NCBI): domain Eukaryota; kingdom Viridiplantae; phylum Streptophyta; class Pinopsida; order Pinales; family Pinaceae; genus Pinus; species Pinus albicaulis. The sequence goes on from JAXQQM020076450.1 coordinate 135,499, forward strand.
TTGAGCTTAATATTCCACCATTCCTTGGTTTGCACCCAATATTCAATGTGGACCACCTTCATCCCTACTTCCCACCTCTATTGGACACCTCTGACATTGCAGAACAACCCACACCAACCGAGTTAAACCCAGTCTGGATCGAATAGGCCACCATAGATTGTATCATGGACATGAAAATCAAGAACACTCGCCAACAAAATATCCAACTGTATCGGGTTGTCAAATTTGGCCAACTCCTGCACCAAGGCAAGTGGTCCACCAGGCACCAAGTTCAGCAGAAGTTTCCTCATCTCATGGAAGAACTCAACATAATGGGGACCACTGATTCCTAAGGGGGGTGGAATGATCCAGGTGGATATTGGTGGCCACCCACCTATTCCACTTGGGGCCCCACCATTGTCTCTTTTATTTTTTCAGTTTCAGAACAACTTACTATTTTTAGCAGTTTTTCAAGTCCTGAACTTCCAGAGCCGTTTTGAGGCCCTAAACGACGTTTTTTGGGAAATTTGAGAGCAAAATGGTTCCATGGATCAATGTTTCTCACATCAAAAGTTTTATTCCTCGAATAGATATTTCTAATGAGGTATTGTGAATGTAAAACATAGATCGTATGCCAAAGTTACGTCCGTAGGAGGTTGAAACACCAATTTACCCAAACAGGGCCCATAGTTTTGGCGCTTCATCTCCCAGGGTTGGGGTTTTGGATGTTTATGGTTTTCCATTATTTCTAAATAACAAATAGGCCCTTGAGTCGCATTGTAATAAAATTTAGAGTCATGTAGCCGCCACATATCTTCTCAAAGATAAGCTACTAATGCCCTAGCTAGTTTATTTCCATTCTGTTTGTAAGAAAATTTCAGTTCTTTGATATTAATGAAATGAAGTGTTATTTCCACTACATATTTGTATTGATGGTTACATGTGTATTCTGTTGCGTTCCTGCATAAATATGGATTAGTGACACATCTAGTTTCTTCCCTAATATAGCTTCTTTTGGTGTAATCATCCCAAGAATCTGATGATGACTCCTATTCTGCAAATATACCTGTGTGTTGCATGCTTTAGCCCACAAGTGCATAGGTAGGCCCTGATCATGCAACATCGCCCATGAAACTTCCACAATACTTCCGTCAAATGCCTTCCTTTGCACATAAATTTTTAAACTCATTCAACATGTTATCACCACCATTATCGCTCCTGATATCATTCACTTTCATGTCAGTTTCTTTCTCAACAAGTGGTTTAAATTCAACAAATTTGGAGAATTTTTGGTCTTTCTTCTACTTGAATAAAACACAACACTTACATGAGAAATCATCTACAAATATAACATAATACCTGTGCTTGGTAGTGGAGGTTGTCGAGAAAGGTCCATAGACATAAGAGTGGATCCTTTCAAGGATTGCATGCACACTAACATCCCGATATTTGAAGGTAGTTTTTTTTTACTTACACAAGGTATACCCTTTGCATGTATTTTGCTGCTCTAATGCTACATTGGGGAGACCTATTGTGATCTGCTACATGGTCTTCAATGTTGAAATTTTCAACAAGAAACAATGAAATTGACATCCAGAAACAACATGACAACAATAACACTAGTGTGGGACCACAGGTCATGTAGTGATGGGTCCTAGCGATACATTAGCGTGCAAGCCAATTTATTTAATAAATTGGAAATGTGTCTATTTTAATTATCCCTTAAATAAATTGGACAATAAATTGTAATTTTATCTCATAAACACTTGTAATAGTTAACTGAGTGTGATAGACTCAGTTAGTTCATGAATTTCGAGTTGAGGGTGGTTGGTGAGGCATGCGAAGTGATTATATATGTTTTAGAGTCCAAGTTACAGTTAGTGTATTAGTTTAATGCATGAGAAATCAGTTAACTCAATTAAGTGAGTTAAAATCAGTTTAACTTGTTGTAACTGATTGTTGCACTAGTGAGAGGTCAAGTGAATTAAATCAATTTAATTCACATGTAATGATCTATCATGTCACTGATGAATTACTATTAATAGCTACATGAATGTCAGTTTTTATGAAGACCCAATTGAGACAAAGGTTAAAGGGAAGTTGAATATCAATTGTATTTTTAGAAAACTGCCCAGATGCAGTTAAAACACCACATGATTTCCCATGATACTAGTGCAGTAAAGGAAGGCTGAAATTCCTAAAGAATAGGGATTTCATTCCACAGGGATTGCGTGTGCAAGGCAGGATGAGAATTGGCTAAGTATTAGCCCAATTTTGTCTGGATCAGTGTGAGACAGTTAGCAGAGTGTAGCAGACTCTTGTGAGAAGAGTGCATTGTAATTGTTTTAAGATTCCTTGTTTCATTATACAATAGAGATAGAGGGGTTTTGAGAAGTAAGCTTTCCCCAGGAAAAATATATGTGTTGTGGATTGATTTTTTTCTTTCTTTTACTTGGTGTGATTGTGCGATCATGTTTAATTTCCACATAATTAATTATAGAAGGATTCAATATCTTGCTCTAGTATATTGCATGATAAGATTGAATCCAATGGAATACATATTGTTTGTATAATTTATACATTCAAATCTCCATGATGAAAATTTCCAAGTATTCTATGCCATAATTTGTTGACATCTCGGCTCTACACCTTCTTCGCCTTGTGCTCAAAGTAGCACAGTCTTCCACATCCAAACTGTAGAGGTTCTTCACCCGAATATCAATCTTCTTCACTTGTCCCATGACGATGTGTCTCAGGAATTCCTTTCCTTTGCTGAATATCACATCGTAGCTATGGTATTCCAACACCACGACGAAAAACAAATTCTTCTATAGACCCTAAACAACCATGAAATCCTTGAGCCTGAGAGGGGAGCCAAAATCCCTCTAAATGATGACTATAACGATATCGATCACACTATACCTCCTATCATCTCCCATATCAATGTTCATCTGGAGGTATTTATTCTCCAAGTCACTGAAGAAATATTTGTTCCCCATCATATGGAATGAGGTACCGTTATCGAGATACCAAACACTTCCCATCACTTTGCTTTCCATTCATGAAATGAGGGTAAAATCAAGCTCGAATTGTGAAGCTAGAGCTTCACCTGTCACTCCTCTTGAGATCTTCTTTCTTTTCTTGTTGTGTGGGAATTTCGTGGCATAGTGCCAAAATTCATGATAGTGAAATAAATTGATCTTGGAAAAGTCTTTCTTCTTTCCCCCTTGATTAGATTCTACTTTGGATTGGGATTTATTCCCTTTACCTTTATTTTCCTTTCCAGCCAAGGCACATTTCTCCTCATCCTCAACCTTGGATAAAGTGTCATCTCTATTGCTTCACCTTATTTATTCCTGCACTAGATCATACCATAATCGCTGCCACTATGGTAGTTTTTTTCTACCATTTATCGAATCTTGATAACTATGCTAACTATTGGGAAGGCCCAAAGGAGCTAGAGCTACCAAGTCTTCTTTAGGGATAGTAACACCGACTTCGCCAAGTTCATCATGACACTGTGTGAAACTGCTCATGTACTGCAGAGTTGTTTCATTCTTTTGCATCTTAGCATTTCAAATATTTTCCTTGAGTGCC
>JAXQQM020091657.1:0-38632 GCA_034641835.2 Pinus albicaulis
CTTGAAGGGAGTGATGCCTCCAGGGTGGTTGTTGGATGCAGATGCATCGTAGGTGGGTAGTCGTTGAAGGATCTGAGAAAATTTATCCATCATCACGTTCCTTTGTTTCTCGAGGGCCTCATCGAGCAATATTTTGATGGGAACTCCTACTCCCTCGTCTTTTTTTTCTTCCGCCATGGGAGGTTGTCGGCGTTTTCGAGGCTGATCTTGCAAGGGTTCAACCAGATCATGCCCTAACTCCTCATACCCTAACCGCGTTGGGGACATGCAAAGAAAAAAAGAGAAAGATAAGACTGCTTTGATACCACTGATCTGGATTTATGCAGGAAAGCAATAAAATACAAAAATATTCATAAACACAAAGATGCAGTGGAAACAATACTTCATTTTATTAATAAAAGAATGACTGAAATATGCTTACAGACATAATGGAAATAAAAATAACTAGGGTGCTAGTAGCTTATCTCTAAGAAGATATGTGGCAGCTACAGACCTCTGAACTGTATTACAATGAGGCTCAAGGGCTTATTTATTATTGAGAAATAATGGAGAATTCTAAACGTCCAAAATCCTAACCCTAGGAGATGAAGCACCAAAACTATGAGCCCTGTTTGGGTAAATTGGTATTTCAAGTTCCTAGGGATGTAACTTCAGCATACGATCTTTATTTGACGCATGTCATACCTCTTTAGAAAGACCTATCTAACGAGTACAACTTTTGGTGTGAGCAACATCAGTCCCAAAAAATGTCGTTTAGGGCCTCAAAATGCCTTCGGAAGTTCATGACCCGAAATACTGCTAAAAATAGTAAGTTGTGCTGCAACTTAAAAACTAAAATAATTGATGGTGGGGTTTCAAATGGAATAGGTGGGTGGCCACCAATATTGTATTATCCCAAAACAAGGATTTTCTACAACAATAAGAATACCTTAAGGTATTCCAAAGTTGGAGAATAGAAATTAATCAAATCATATAATGTTTTTGAACACATATCTATCATAATAACAATCACATCAAAAAAATATGCATTTATACAGTTCACCATGTGGGGAAAAGCAGTTATTTTTGCCTCAAAAACGCTATTTTTTTAATATTGCATTAAAACAGTAAAAAATAACAGTTGTGTCCCTTAGAATGGACAATATAGGACATTCATGCAAAATATTTTTAGAAAAAAATTCCTTTAGCTTAGTTAAACAGGCCTCCCATGCTCAAGACAACTTAAAATTGCCAAAACCCCAAGACTGCCAAAATGCCGGAGCAGCTACACAAGTGACTGCGCAGTCTAAAGAGAGGTTAAATCAGAAAATAGAGAAATATGAATGATAATGTTATTATAATACTCAATTATGTACAAAATCAGATATCTAATCTCTTTTACACAAATCCAAGAAGACTCGGCAAGCATTTCTTGACAGAAAATATATACAAGAGAAGCTGCTGCAAAATATGTGGCTGAATAATGATGCATGGATGAAGCTCTACAATATATGGCTGAACATGCAAAGAAATGGTTTTAGGTGCTCCCTCTAGCTTTCCCAAAGAAAGGTTGATTCTCCTCTTGGGAAACTAGCTCCTCAAAATGGGGTTTCAACCTCTTCCACTGCACACCCTAAGAAATAACACAGTTTTCTAAAGGGAATAAATTTTTGCTGAAGGTAAATGCTTGGCCCAACACCAGGTAGTGGAAAATTTAGATCAGAAACCTCCTCTTATATTTCTTGAACAAGATCTCCAAGGAAGAGTAGGGAATCCCCACTCGGGTAAACCCTTGCACTAAGCAGTGCAGAAACTTAGCTAAACAGCTAAGTATGAAGGAAGTCTAATCAGACCTCTTGAAAATATAATCTCTAATATCCTCCTATGCTTTCCATCTCCTTCATTATATAATTGATGAGCTTCCTCACCAAGGGTCCCACCCACTATGAGGTTGCTTCCATGCAAAGGATCCTCCACAAAAACTGTGTTGTCCAACAAGATGGTTCAATGCATCTAGATATTTTTTTTGACTTGGTCAACCTTGAATTATTCTTCATGCCTTTTCCCTTTTCATACTCAAGGTGTCTTCATTTTATCTAGCTGGATTTGATCCCTATTCACATTGAGCTGGCTTTATTTAGAATCCACTTCTTTGAGAGTAATTTATGTTGACTTGGTCAAACTTGACCTTGCCCACATATTTTAGACCTTGCTCACACATGTGGATGTTTGAACTAGTTAATACATGATCCCTTTTCACACTAGGAGGGATTTTTATTCATACTTGAGCAAATTATGAGCCTCCTTGCTCAATTATTCATCCATCTAGATTCCAATAGAAAATTTTAATATTCCTATTAGCTGAAGCTAAATTAGGAATATTACAAATACCCACCTAGATCATTAAGTCCCCAAAACGGCTCCAAGAGTGCAGGATCCGAAAACCTGCTAAAAATATTAAGTTGTGCTGAATGTGAAAAGCTGCAAGAATTGATGGTGAGGGTCCAAATGGAATAGGTGGATGGCCACCGATATCCACCTGGATCACTTCTTCAGCTCAGGGAGGTCAAGACAGTGATGAGTGTAATAGCCATACTCACCACAAATTGCGCAAGAGTGGTTGGTCTGAAGATTCACCCTCTTGTTCTGCCCTTGGGAGTTATTTGGCTCCTAATTTTGATTTCGGTTGGAGTTGCCCCCAACCTGAGATCACAAAGGGCATTGTTTATTGTTTCCCCCCTGTCCAGGATTTTCCTTTTGTTTGTTTTTTAATTTTTTCCTTGCCATGTTAGGATGATAGCTAGGATTCTCCTAATTATATGACTGGCGCGGTTGTGCCTGTGAAGGTTGCACAAAGTTCATCGGTGCATTATTCTGCATTGGTGGGTTTTGTGTTGGGGATTGGGAATATTGGGGTCCTTGTCCCTTATTTTTGAATGAATGTTGAGGGGGATCTCTTCTGTCAGCATTTCTAGCTACGTACTAGGTCCCCTACGTAGGAGGGTATGGTACTCATTGCTGATGATGGTACGATTGTGCCCTATTGGTCATGTTCTACGAAGGTGCATGATGACTCTGGTGGTATCCTGGTTGCGAGATGTTCTGTTTAGGATCATATGCATAACTGGGTACAGAATACTGCTGCCTAGGTGATTTTGTGTCAGTGACCCAATCAATCCGTCTGTAGTGTTCGACGTGCCTAGCAATTATTTATAAGTTTGCAGGTAGGGGGCGTTAGGCAGGATGTTATAAATGTATCATGATATTGTGTATATCAGCTCGAGCTGATGGACTTTGTTGATGGCATCCTCTTCGGATGTAGGTTTTTGAGTTGTTACATCCTTTGAAATCTCTGCAGTGAGATTTTTCAAGAAGAGGTCCAGCAGAAATCGATCGTCGAGTTTGGCTTTACACAAAATTCGACGTTGCCGCCATTCATGGAGATGGTCCGAGATATGGATGGCTGGTGTTTGTCTAAAATGTGTCAGTAATTCCATTCCAGAATCATGGTGGATGGGTAACTGAAAATATGTGAGGAACGCAATAGCGAGGGTGCTAAAGGTTCCATGTGTAGTAGGAGGTTGCTCCACATACCATTTCACAGCAAGTCCATTTAAGGTGCACTGAAATAGTCTTAGTCGAATAGTATCAACAATGATTTTGTTCGATGAAAACCACAAGTGGAAAGACATTATATGATTTCTGGGGTCTTCTGCTTGCTTCCCTTTGAATTTTGGAATGTTCAAAAGGAGATTCGTGGGCATGGGGGGCCATGTGGGATTGTGTGAAATGGGGTCATTCCTTAACTTGGTTAGATCGGGTAAGTTCAACCATGCTAAGAACGGTAACTGTCTATTGAGCGCCATTGCAGACTATGAAAACACAGGGTTCTGGTTAGGTATGGGACTTGTCTATGACGTACCCGGTATTAGGGTCCTATAATAATAGGATTCATAAATTTTGAATTGAATTTGAGTAATTCTTGTAATATGTACATACTTTGCTTTCTATAAATTGTTTTCCCATATTATAAAATTAAAAAATGTAAAGAGGGTAAAAGTCCTAAAAGAAAAATTAAAGGACTTGAAAGAAAAAGATTTAAAAAAAAAAGAATAGAAAAATGGAACCCAAACAAAAAGAAATAAAAATAAAACATGAAAGTGATGCAAATCCAAATGCCACTACTATTTACTTTACTTCAAAATAAATAGTATGTGCGGCTTGTTCAAAATGCCATAATCCATGATAAGTCAAAAAGCTTAATCTTGAATTTTTCATGCTTTAAATTTCATGTTATTAGATAGAGAATAAATATCTAGACAAACAGTTTAATCTTGGCAAATCATTAGTTAGGTAGAAAATAGATAAGGAGCTAAATAGCTTAATTTGAGCCCTTGGAAGAAATAAGGATAGAATTAGTTAGTTTGTTGTTTTAAAAGAAAAATGAACAATGGTTTGCAAACTCAAATGCACCCAGGTAAATGAAGAAAAAATGTTAGGGTATAATACGGGTAGGCAGAAGCAATTTTTACAATCATGGATAAGTTGAAATTGGTCAGTTCTGTCACCAACTTCCTTCAAAAAAGTTATTCCCTTGTAAAATACTTCATCCCCACCATTTTCATTATTTCCCCTTCATTTTTCTTTTCCTATCATCATTCATCTTCCTTTCCAAAAATCCCCTTTCCTAACTATAAAATTCATTTTACTTAGGGAAAGTAAAACCTATAACTAATTCCCCTTTTACCCCTAAAAATACCCAAAAAATACTATATCCTAAGTGTAAAAACGTTATGAAGGAACCCACAACTATGAAATTCATTCCTATATCATGTTTTATGCTAAGATTAGTATATTTTCCCTTATCTCACTTCAATTACTAAACATTAACTTTATATATTAGCTCCTTATTTGCCTTTAAGCCTGTATTATATTAATTCCTTTTAAAAATATTATATCCCAAACCCATATTATAGTTCTAACCTATGGTTCGTTTTCACCCACATGATATATTATACCTACGCTCCCATAGTTTAAAACTATTCCTATTATATATTAACCCCGCCCAATGCAAATATTACACTTATAAGCATTTTATTTGTTAATAAAACACTATACCCGCCTATCATATTCTATATCTAAAATATATATTAAAATATTATGTTTAATACATTTTACACTCCCACAACATACATAATCTTGGGCCCCACGCCTTTGACTCCGCAGCTTCATCATAAGATCTCGACAGTTCGCTCCTGTCCACCAAATCTAACGGTGTAGATCACCTATCGCAGATTTTATTGCGCGATTGTTAAACAAGTCTGAACCTTGCAATAAAAGTTATTTTAATCTTTTCTCTCCCCTCCACGCGTCCTATTTTTGTTGGATCACATCGATTCAATCAATACCACTTACCATCTTTCAACGGTGTGACAATCGCTCGACAGTAATTCCCTCCCCCGCGCCCAAGCCACCCATAATTTGAATTGACCGGCATTAAATGCATTCACTGTTTAAACAATTTTTTTATAAAATCAACTAAATGCATTCATTCATGCCTCTATTATCGTTTTCTGCTCATAAAACCTTCCCAAAATAATAAAATAACGTTGCCGCCTATGTTTCAGCCTAATAAAATAACGTTGCCGCCTACATTACTGCAGAAGCCACCAGATTGCATATAAAAGCCAAAAGAAGATTTTGAAAGCTTTCCAACCCCAAGAAACCCTTATTCACAGTGAAAATCCAAAATTCATAGGTATTCTTCAGAGAAAGAAACTCATCCATCATTCTAAAATAATTTTACAGTTCATTTGAATCCTTTAGAAGCCTGTGGGCCTAAAGAAAACCCCTTTGCTTCAGAAATTCCTCAGATATACAAACCCTGAGAATTTTTCACAAGCTCTGAAGCCTTGAACTATTTTAAAGCAAATTTGGATTGAGTTTAAGCCATCTGCAGACTTAAAAAGCCCTCTCAAGACCTCCAAAACCTCTTATACAGTACTCAGAAGCCTTTCTCCATAAAAAATAAGGTTTTAAGATTGTTTTACCACAAAAATTATATTGTAAACCCTTGATATCTTTTGTTAAGTCTATAAGGTTAAGAAATTGTTCTTTTTGATACATAATTGCCAGTTTGATTCAAAATTATCATAAATATCCCTTTGCAGGCCAAAGATAAAATTCTTACCATATCTAAATCCTTCTGTAAATTGTTTAATATTACATAAGTATTTCACAGGCCTAAAATCAATGTTTTAAAGGTCAAAAGTGTTTAAAATTGATAAATCATACCAATTAATGGCATCCAAAAACACTATTGTGATTAGCCCTCTACAACCTCCTATTGTAGATGTAAAACATACTCCCTTGGCAGATTTAGACTTCAAAATTACAGATCCTGTAATAGAGTTTAACCTCCTTGAGCTCCACTGTTGGAGCCAAGATAAATCCTTGGACCAAGCAGATGATGTGTTTATTTGGGAATCAAAATTGCCTAAATATGTTGTCCCTCATACTCACCCATGCCCAAAAGCTGTCAGATTATGGCAATCTTGTTATTCTCCAGATCAAAGAGCATTGTGAATTCTGAAAAATAAGTGTTTTTTACCATTACATCTAAACCTATCAACCAGATGCTTCAATTACAACCTGAGCCTAATGAATTCCCTTTATCAATTGAAGCCCTCACTAAGTTCTATTTGGACTTGGATTTTCCCAAGATATTTCAAAATTTTCAAACCTTCATGCCATCATATGTGGAAATTCCTAAGCTCATTCCTCCATATTCCTCTTCTAAATTCTTAGAAAGAACCAGGCACATTATTTCCATGCTATCTTTTATCCTTGGATATTTCATAGATGAACATGTTGATGCATCAGTACTTGGTTTCTTATCCATTTTTGTACCTGGCTAGCCCACTGCAGTTATCTTCAATTTTGCCTAGTATATTGCTGATAGCATCCATGAACAGCTAGTCAAACTGCCTACTGAAGGTGTCTTTAGGTATAATTCATTTCTTTTCCAAATGTTCCTTTATTTTCAGTCAGAAATTTTTCCTATAACTCTTTAGAAAATGGATGTGGAAGGAAATCCCCAATCTTTTATATTCCGGACTTCCTTAATAAGGAAGGAGTAAAATGAATTTACGTATGCAGAGTTTACATATTCTTTTATCCATCCTTTGGTCAATTTTCTAAACAACAATGTTCAGCCAAAGATCAGAAATGAAATCAAGAAAGTTTTATAGTTGTTTGAACAAAGAAGAATAGGTGATTGGTATTTATACCTAAATCACATTGAAATCAGAGTCTATGGGTCAAACCTAATTCCTTACAAATTGCCAAAATACCTCACCATGAGGTTGTTTTCTCTAGAGTATATAAGACATATTTTGAACTCAGATGCTGTAAATTTCTTGGTTGCAAAGAAGAAAACCCAATTTAAATTGAAGAATCAAGTTGGTCCATTCATATGTAATAACAGAGAAGTAGGTCCAGAGGCAGAAAAGCAGTTACAGGAGTTCAAGTTCAGCACTAGTTTTCTTTGGTATTATGATCCCTTTGGCATAATCATCAAAATGAGATTTAAATGTAAATTAACTCCATACATTCATGAAAAGAAGCCTGATATGGAGAAATTATCAAACCAAACAGAATGGTTAGAGAATACATTGGTAGAAGCTGATGAGCAAAGTGATACTAGTCACATTTTGTAGACTCCAGCTCAAGAAGAAATAAGTATGAAAAGAAATAGAGAAGAAGGGTCTTACACAGCTGAGACCACTACAGAGACCAAATTTAAACTCCGATATAGCGAGAATCCTAAGATTAATCCTGCAAGTAAAGAAAAAGAGATTGTTGAGGTCATTGACACAGATATTCCAGAGAAATATTTTGTGCCTCCTACAGTAATTGAAAATGAACAACAACCAACCACTTCTAATACACAGTTGATTCAAAAACAGCATAGTATATAAGTGTCATCATCAAAGAAAACAGAAGAAAAGGATATGGACATCAAGGAAAGGTACAAGGAGATTAAAGCTAAAAATGAAGAAATAAAAAATGAAATATACTCTCAGTACTTAAAGCAGACCCCCAACATACAAAACATGTTGCTTTTAGCCTTTGATTACAAGAACAAGAAAATGTTGATGAAAGTGCTTCAGCCCACAGTACCAACTCCAAAAACATCATCTGATTATAAAAAGGTTGATTTTGAAGTGATAGTCCAGGATATCCATCCTTTGGACCAAATTGAATTCCATAAACAAGCAGGAGAGATGCTTTATTCCATAATGACTACTAAAGAAAAGAGTGCACAAAAGCTTCAAAATAGTTTGATAAATGTAATAGATTAGCTCAAACTAGAGAAAGCATCATCATATGCAAATGATATCAGAATAAAAGCATTGAAGGAATTAGTGATTAAGGTAGGGCATGACCCTCAGAACATAAAAGTTGCAGAGGAATTGATTAAAAAGAAGAATGCTGATATTGTTGCTCTTAAGAAATAGTTGAAACTGCCTCCCACTGAGCATCCTCAAGCTAAGGAAATTTTGTAGGATGTTAATCAAAAATATGAAATAATGAGTCTTATTTTGCAGCTTATAGCTCATATTAAAGAAATGGAGATTGAGATGGACAAATTGGTCCAAGAAAAAAAAGCCACCAAAGCACAAGAATTCCATGCCACTGTAATTCCTGTGGTTACAACAGCATTACCATCTACTCTTGTAGAAACACTAGCTCCAATGTTCCAATGGCTACAGCAGTCCCAGTGACTTCATTAACAACTTCTGCCACTGAGTCTTTAGCAACAACAACCCAGCAATCAGATGAGGCTAGTAAGTTGTTAAAGGAAATGCAGGACATGTATATCCAAACCAATGAAATAAACAGGTTAAAGGAACAAATTAAGAATCTTGAAGATACCAAAAATCTTGCACGGATTAATGCCAAGAATGAAGAGCAAAAGGCTAATAGGTTGAATGAACAGCTCAAGAAATTAGAAAAAGAATTAACCTTGAAAGAACCTATGGCACATGTTAAGAATAAATTATGGTCCAATATCATTGAAGCAATCAATGATACTTGGCCATCAATATAGGTAATTTATGAGTAGAAATATTTACTGAAAGTAGCAAAAGAAGCAATACAAAAGACCAAAGAGGAGCTAGGTAAAAAACCTGAACAGGCATTGGAAATTATTAAATTTCTCAATTCCAAAAATAAACAAGAATTGGATGAAATTGAATTACAAATAGAACAAAGACCATACTTTAGGTAAGAAAGGTAATATCAAAGAAGAAATTGATGAACCAATTATAGGAAAAGTGCCAAAACATGGAAATAGAAATCACAAGATTCATGATAAAATTTGATATTTTAAGGCAAAAGGGCCTTCCTAATCCACTGGTAATCAATGACAAATTGATGAAACGGGAGGATTATGAAAAAAAGATGAGAGAATTTTCTAAATAATAGGTAAACAAATCAGATTGGTAGGGAATCCCAATAGGGAAAGTTTTGCATAAGAATCTTGAAAATCTGTTTTACTTGCAGCATGGAGTAAAACACCTTTTTTTCAAGAAACCAACATTTTCCAAATACACTGAAGATGATGAAAACTTCAAAAGACTTATGAAGATCAAATTGCCAGAAGCTGAGTTCTGGGAGAAGTTAACTGATTTACTATAAGAACAAGTTACAGTGATGACAGAGCATGAAAGGTAAAAACAAAGTTTGTTGTTTTTTACATCAGCAGTAAACAGTTTTCTGCAGTCAAAGTGTATCAGTTGAAAGTGTACCAGTTAAAGTGTATCAGATGAAAGATTGAAGATAAAACTGCCAGCGTAAGGGACACCTTAGTTGTCCAGCTGCAGCCTAAATCAAAACAGGAAGCTATTTTATTTCAATAAATAGGAAAGCTAGCAATTAGTTAGGCAGTTGTCACTATCTTCTTGCATGAAGATATTTATTTTTCCAAGAAAAATTCCTAAGTTTTTTCTAGGATATTATGTACTAGTTTTTGTATAAATACTTCATCATTTGAAGTATTGAGGGTGGATTAATTGATGAACATTTCTGTAGTTATACTTTTATGAACCTGAATGGTTTTTGTATCAATTTCAAGTCAGTAAACTGGATCACAGGAATAAAGTATAATATTATAGGATTCATGTGTTGGGCCATTGTAGTGAAGTATTTCACTTGTCATATTGTCTATTTTATTATGTTTTCCATCTATTCATGAATGTGTTCTTAATCTAAATGATAAATCAGGAATTGTATTTCAAAATTTGTTAAAAGCACTCTGTTTTAACTAATTATCATTTAAATGTTTTCTACTGATATCCAGACTAGGGAACCCTTAATTCCTCCCTGATTTCGATTGACCTCTACCTTTTCACTCCTAAATATAGATTTAAGAACCATTAATTTCTCCTTTTTCTCGATAAAAACCATTTCATCATCAGCATTGAAGATCTGAAGTGACTCTGCTATCTTTCCCTGTAAACATTTATCTTTAGACCTTGATCCTGATCTGAATACTTGACACATTGACTCCATTTTCCCAATGGGATACAAATCTATAGCTATCCATCAAAGTAAGTGATTTCCCCACCAAACCAAATCAAAACTCCAAAACCAATTTGTCCCATACAACTAGCCTAAAATTAAATACAAATCAACAAAGTTAAATCGTATAGAGAGAGCCCTCTCTGAGAATTAGGAAGGCTAGATCCTAAGGCTTAAAAGTAGGTTTGTGGTTACCTCTGATATTCTTTAACACAAAATCAAAAATCTCACAAATTTTAATAATTATTAGAGTGATAACACTCGGCTGTGTGTTTAGTTGGCTCCTCGAATGAATAGCACTCCTCTGCCCCCTAGGGGTTGTGGGAGGAGTGGTATGTGGTGACCCTGTGGGGGTTTCCACTGGTGTGGCGTTGGGTGACCTAGAACTCTTATTGACCACTATTAGCAAGAAAGATAAAGCGTTACACACTTTCCAAAGGATCCTTAGAACTATGGAGTTCTAAGACCCAGTGCAAGGAATTTTTTACCCTTGAGTTGATGTCACGAGGCCTCTCTCTTCTCCAAAGGGATTGAATTTTTTGGGTGTCCAACAACCAAATCCTCTAACTATACTGTTGCTCTGGATTACACACTGCTAGCTTGCTCATGGGAATTTTGGCCAGCATAAAAATGTGCTCTCATTTTTTTCTTCTCATGGTGGAAATTTATAGGAAAATTAAAATCCTTCTTCCCTCTCTTGGTACACTTGTGAAAGGTGACCCAAGAGAGAGGGTTGATTCCTTTGTGTGCTCACTTGATTCCTTTGTGTGCTCACGTGAGGTCCCAAGGTGGCTTAGGCGGCTGTCATTAGGCAGCCTCAAGTGGAGGATCATTTTTTTAAGTGTGTCAAGTGGTCCTGGATGTTGACTTCCACCACTCCCAGGACCGCGCGGTTTTTGAGGTAAATCCATGCATACCAGCGTGCCTATCAAAGAAAAATGTAAGCAAGGCACATTTTTCCTGTGTCTCTGGTGTGCAATTTGATTTTTTCCTCTTGACCTTAGAGATTTAAAAAAAAAATTAGATCCTCTAATGTTCCTCAACCTTGTAAATCCTTTTGCTTGACATTTAATACTGCCATTTTGCTTGTCCGATTTTCCAGTGATAAAAATTATCATAATCGAACTTGTTAAAAAAAAAATTATCAATGAAATTTGCATAATACAAATTTTTAGAAATCAAAGAAACTTTAATATGATCAAATACGTTAGAATGAACCAAGTCCAACAAACTATAAGATTTATGAGAATTATAATATTATTTAACAATATTATGTTTTTTTTATATGCAATGATCGCATAAATCAAATTTAACAATACAATCAATTAACACCTCAACGAGATTTTAATTTTCAAGGCTCATAGGTCCTTCTCGCCTATATGGTCCATTCTCTAGTTGTGTAACATTGTTTTCTATGTAAGTAACTTACTCTCTAAAATAATGGCTCTGTTAGGTACCTAGAAAGCATGACCATTATGAAGAGATACAACAATCCTATTTGTTTTTTGTTCTAATGATGAAGGTATAGATTATGTGGATATATTTTCTATTAGAGCTAAATAACTCTTGTATTGAATAGAGCATGCATCAATCTAAAATAAATTTCCCACATAAACACCCTTAACAAGTTGTTGGGTATGTTAGTGGTTTTGTGGGGCATGGTGGTTTAATTCATGGTTTTTAAGTTCTAGCCAAGCAACTAAAGTTGTACTATAATCAAGGGAAAATATGTTGGTAGCTTCTAGATGTCGAAAGATATGTGTTTGTGTGTGTGTGTGTGTGTTGTAATATTGTAAAGATGAATATGCTAAAAAAAAATTAGTTATCCTAGTTTGCATTTTTAAGGTAAAATATGTGTGTCAATATGTGTATTTTCCATTGCATATTTTTTGGTTTATTAAGATTTTTTTTGGAACAATTAATTGTATAGGGTTAAAACTTACACATACACTATATCTCCTTGCGCCATATAACACCCTTCATTAGAGAAAAGAACCTACACACCCACATAATTAAGTGTGTTTAGGGATAGCATTTTTCTTTCCATATCCAAAATGTCCATAACTTCATCAATCCCCTTCAAGTTGCCATCACGAAATTTAATCAAGACTCTACCATAACCCAGTATTCATAGATGAGAATTTTTTACTAAGGTACACCTTCCCACCACCATATTTCTCATCCACTAAAATTGCTCTTGATGGGAATTCATGTGGAAGAAAGATTCAGAGTTTATCAACCACATACTCTAACATGAATCTATTACTAAGATTTCCACAAAGGCACCTCCACCATCATTTAAGAAGATTATGTGGATTCATCATCCAAGTCATTATTTTTTTTTTCTCCCTTTTTCACTTCCTTGCACTATTTTCTAAAATTCTCAACCTTGCCACAATTCCAATATATTTCCTTGGAATTTCTAGAAGGCTTATATCTCCCATGTGATTTCAAAATTATTTTATCCCTTCTCTTGCCTTTTTCATTCATCCTTCATGAATAGCTAAGACATCATTGCTAGATTCAAAAACCTTCCACCTCATCTCCTTCGACGGCAAAGTAGTTACAACCTCATCAAGCACCAATTTATTTGTAGTGCTTCCAATGACCATTTCCAAGTTGTCCCACAAATGCGGAAAAGAGAAAAATATAATCATGCATGAGCCTCCTCATCCATATTAACTCAAATTGATTTTAATTGGGTCACAAAAATATTAAATGCATTCAAGTGCTCAGCTACCAAATCTCTCCCAATCTCAAGACGTAGAACTTCTTTTATGGAAAAACTATATTAGTCGCAAAATGATCCTGGTACAAATCCTCGGAATTCTTCCAAAGTTCACCATGATGGTTTCTTCAAAACCATTCAATAAAATTTGAATTAACCAAACAAAATCCAATAAATATTATTTCCTTTCTATACAATGCTTCCCAGTTTCAATCTTTCATACTATAGTACTTTTTAACTATTTTTTATCAATTCCTCCATCTTGAGCTTCCATAACTCAAAATTAGTTGATGTAGGAGCATCCTTGGCCTCATTCAATACTCATCAACCAAATTTATTTATTTTTTTTCCTTTCTCGTAATGTAGGAAATTAAGTGTTGTTACTCCCATGTATTTTGAGTTGTTGACACTCCTATTATGTTAGTTGTTGATACACCCAGTTGATAGTTGTTGTCACTATTGTAGCTATGTTTTATCAAAGCGATGACTATTTTGAATTGTTGAAAATCCTAATATTTCATGTTGATAGTATTGTTGAATGATTTGTTGACACAACCAAAATTAGTATTTGTTTAGTTGTGTTGCTATAGGACAACCGCTATTAGACACACTACAAGAATGGGATGAAGGTTACAATTTTTGGTTTATCTGCATATTGTGAGAATCAAATCAATTCATTTTTAGAATATGAAGAGATCGACGGCATGGGAAACAACTTGTTTTAGTTGGAATGTGAAGAATTCTGCAGCATGAGAAATTAATTGCAAGAAAAAGGAAGAAATGGGACTTCTGGCTTTTGGTATTTTTGCTTTTGAGCTCTCAGAGGTTTTGGATTTTGGATTTTGGCTGTTAAACTCTTGGATTTGGTTTTGACTGTGTTTAGGCCTCATAAATATGTGGCAACAACAAGGGGGATAACCACCCAGTCCAAAACTTAAATCAGTTCATTTCCTTTTGGGATGGTGGTTCCAACTGGTCAAATTAGGTCCAGTTACCTTTTCCCTTTTTGCTATTTCTTTAAGATGTGTCTCTAGTTTCCAATAGATAGGGATATCAGGTCGATTCTTCTT
This sequence comes from Pinus albicaulis, assembly GCA_034641835.2. NCBI lineage: Eukaryota > Viridiplantae > Streptophyta > Pinopsida > Pinales > Pinaceae > Pinus > Pinus albicaulis. Next base: position 14,362 of record JAXQQM020091657.1, read on the forward strand.
ACTGGTTAGATAAGAGAGTGACCCTTAAGATGTTTTTAATGAGACAACCAAACTACCACTAAGATCTACCTTAAATTTAACCTAGCCTGGACTTTAAGAGTTAATCTATCCATGTCATGCTAAGTTATTTTATGTAATATTTATTGATAATTTCATAAATCTAATACAATCTATAACTTGTATTAATTATATTAAATCTATGTTATTTTATTAAATTTATGTTAATATTAATATGAAATGTATATATATAACTAAAACATAAACTAATTATTAATTAAATCTAATAATATCATTATTAGATTTAATAAGATTGATCCTAAAGAATTGTTAATATATTATTTAATATTAAATATATTTAAATCTTAACCTTTCTAATTCTATTGATAGTGAAGAGAAATTACTAATTATCACTAACTTGTAAAAATTAAATTCTATAATTAGATTGTATCAAAAACTAATTTAAATTTTTTTAAAAAGAATTAAACTAATATATACAAAAAAATATATAATTACAACTCTTTTTATTGATCTATTAATTATGTAAAATTAAAGATTCAGATCAATACAAAAAGTTTGACTAAACCTCACTTAAATGAGTGTGTGTCTTTAAAGAGGCCTTGTTACATGATTAAGCTATAAATATAAAACTATAACTATCTCTTTCTAATTCAAGAGAAAATTTGAATAAAATAGGGGAAATGACTAATATAATTCATCACGAAATTTTGTATTAATTAAAGGAAACAATTCACATTTAACCAATACAAGTGAAAACAAAAATAAACCTGTAAATGAATAATAAATAGTTATCAAACATCACAGGAATACTTGAAAGAATTAGAATTTTATTCTGATCTGATTATGTGAATAAAATAGGGGGAATGACTGATATAATTCATCACGAAATTTTGTATTAATTAAAGGAAACAATTCACATTTAACCAATACAATTGAAAACAAAAATAAAAATGTAAATGAATAATAAGTAGTTATCAGTCACCACAAGAATACTTGAATGAATTAGAATTTTATTTTGATTGATTCTGTCTTGCAAAGATAGCTTTAATAAGACTTCGATGGTAAAATATCAATGACACAACCATAATGTATGATATCAAAGAAACAAAATACTTTCTAGAATTTGAGATCAAAACAAAAGTGAAATTTTAATAGTAAGAAAATAATCCTTCGTTTCGGTAATAGTACACAATAATGAGAATAAATTAAAATCATATTAAAATCCCATTACCACAGTCTTGAGAGCAGTTGTAGCCCTGAATAAAATTACCCGCAATAGTACGAAGCCACTTTATAACATAATCATAGATTCTCTACAATCTCTGCAATCAAACAGTAAAAACTCTACAATAGTGCAAAAGCACAAATTGGTCAATTACAGAGAAATTCCCTGTGCTGGATCATAACCCCTATAGAATGGCTATCCTCCTAGCCCTGTAGAGTCTCCTTCCAGCCTCCTTCTTAATGTTTATTCATCCTTCTTATATATTCAAACAAATTAGTTTGTTTCCTTCTCCTTGAGTTAAGGCTTCAAATCCTCCATTATTCCTCATCTTTAGATTTCATGATTTTTTGTTTCCAGAGTTTCTGTAAAATCTCAACCAAAAAATTATTAATAAAACTTATATAAATATGATTAATAACAAAATGGAACTATATAAAAAAATAAATTTTTTTCAAATAAGATATAAAACTTTAAATAAAATCTTAAACCTATTATTTTAACGTATGAGACTTCCCTTTTTACATAATTTTTTCCACGTGATATTTCTTGAAGTCATTTTTTTTAAAGCTCGACAGTTGATATTCTGCTTCCTCTTATTAGCTCTCAGCATTCAGGATAAGTCTTTTAACTCGCCACAAAGTTTCGGAATTCGTTTGATCCCATTGTAAAAATGAAATCGTATTGTAGCAGGGTTGCTTGTATTCTGTGCCGGTTTAATTCGCACGTAATCTACTTACTTGGGAGTGAACCAATGTACCATGGTTGCATGCTAAGGCATCCAAGAAATCGTGTTGCTGAACCGTGGCCATGAAAAGCAGATGCATGAATTTACATAAATAATTTCTTACTCAAAAATTAATAAATTAGGCACCTAACAAAAAAAAAAAAATTCTATTTGCAATCCACTGCTTGATCTGAGCACTCTAAGCATGCCAGAAGATAAGATAATGGAGATTTGAGGACAAACGTATGAGGAGGGTTGGGCAGTTTTAGATGAAAAAGGAGCGATGGAATGGCGATGCCTTAAAAATGGTTATAGTTAGCCTTAGACGTGACATTCTAGCCCAACCAGTACAGGCCGTAAAAAATGAGAGCCTTTTAAAATTCGATACGTCAAAGCCTTTTCAAAATTACTGATTTCCCTGCGAACATGGAAAAAATCGATTATTAATAACTGATTTGGATCCAATGCTAAAAATAAATCCAAAATATATGTCAAATATCCTATCCATTATGCAGATTAGTGGAGCGGATATTTGAGCCTTTTTTAGAATTCAATATATCAAAGTCTTTATAAAAATATTGATTCTCGTTCTAAAAATGTTTTTTGGGATTTTATTTTTTAAAGATAATTTAATATATTTACAATTTTCAAAATAAAATGTTTTTTGGAATTTTGATGTTTAAATAAAGAAAATAAACATAATTTTAAATTAATCTAATGATTTTATAAACTATTAAAATAATGAAATTATATTCGTTTATGTACAAGGTATAAAAATGGATAATATAGTAAATTAATGATTCACTCCTTTATTAATGCGAAATGATGTGCCAAGTCATGTGGAGGAAAATCCAACCAGTGAAGTCAAATACCAAATGCGAGGTGATGTGACAACCAAAGGTGCCACTTTGTCTTCAATTGGCCAATATGAAAATGTTTCCATGAATGCGAAAGAAAGCAAGGAGGTGCCAAAAATAAAAAATCATCAATCATAATGATAAAACACAAATGTATGGAAAATATGATCAGAACCAATATGATCATAAACTTCTGAGCCAAGTGATGAAGCTCTGAAAAGTCAAGAATTTTCTGAAATTCATTTAAAGGAGGGAGTTGAAAAATGAAGGGCCCCTGTGTTAAATATTCACAATTTATAAAAAATCTAAAATCAAACAAATAAGATAATATACAAATAAAAAGCCAAAGTGGCTAAAACACATCCAATCTTCAAACAAGTGCATTTCACAACAACTAGTCCAAATGAGGTCAAAACAAATTAATATAGACATATAAGGACAAATCAAACTCATTTAGGCCTTTCCTCATTCTCAAAATCCAATAATAGTATTATCAAGTGATCAGTTAAAAGGGTCCCCATTTCTCATTTAAAAGTGAAAAATGGGGGGGTTGTGTTTCACCACAACCATGGCGACATACTGGGAAGAACCAGTTATCTCTGTTCAAATTGATGATAAAATTCCAACGAAAAATAAATAGCAGTTAAATTAAATCAAATTGCTAAGATTCATTCTTTTCTTCGAAACTTTTGACTGAAGTCAAAATACTATCATTTTGTATATCTTGTAAATATTGACTATAAGAGAGCTGATTACGGACAACTATTTAATGACAACTTAAACTTAAAGAACAAAAACATGTTGTTTTTTTAGTGATAAATATGAACTCTTATAATCATAAGTAGAACCACTGCTGCCAATAGGCGTCCATAGCCTCGGCAGGGTTACCTCTTAGCACAAGATGTCAGTATCCCATCTATGTTTGAATTTTTAGAGAAAATTTTATTTTATTAAAAACCTGAGAACCATTTCCCTGGCTTGGTGACCAGATCATAACAATGTCATTCAAAAGTTTTGATAGTAATGATCAAGTCAGCTCGTGATGAGATCTCTTATCTTACAACATAAAGTTGTGAGCCATTATCTTGATGTGGTAATCAGATTGACAATGTCATAATTATCAGAACCTATGATCATGGTAGGTTGGCTCTGTACAGAGACCCCTTATCTTTCAAGTTCTTATAGCTTTTAATTTATACTCTAATAATTGGTGATAATAGATGGGGAGACAAATTATCTCTTTGAGAGATTTGGGATGACATGGAAGAGTTTCAAAGCTAAAATTTTGATATTGCTTTGTGTTACTTTTAGTTAAAACTGAGTTTAAGGTAAATTGTCGTAAAAATAAACTCTTATGTTATAGATTGAGATCGTCAAAATGATAATAAAAAAACAATCAGTGTTCCAAATTAAAATATGAATGGAAACAATTTTTAAAATTAACCTGATATTCTTCCTTTATCCCTAGAATTCTTCAAAATATAGAGTTAATAATTTTCCATGAATAAAACCAAAGTTGAATATAAAAATTCCTCTTATTAACAGTTGATAATACTACTAAAAGAATATGTATGAGAATTTTCAAAGTAATTAAAAATGATCTATCCTGAAATGAACTCCATTGAAAGGGGCAAAAATGAAAATGAAAGAACTAAGAATGAAAACAAACAAGCTCTTAAAAACAAAAACATGAAATGAAAACAACTCAAAGAAGATGATGATGTCTTGACAAAAACATTAATTTTGTGTTTACAAATATTCGTCATGTTAAGTTACTGTTATATATATATATATATATATATATTAGAGAGTCATCATGTTCGTGAGTTTATTAAAATCTAATCAAATTAAATGAAAGATAGCAAACCAGAAAGAATACCATCAAGAGAATAGATCATGAGAAAAAATCTTTACAAGATAAAAAGTATAAAATGATGAATATGTTTTAAAATTAAAAATTTTATCTTGTAAGATGTTTGTTAAGTGTTGCTCTTATGTTAAAATCATTAATGCAGTTTTAAAGTTTTTTATTCGAATGCTTTAATAGGAATTTTCAATATTTTGCCAATTTTGCTTAAAACTTATCTCGCAAGTCTTTTAACAATCATGTTTTAAGAATAAGATTAAAAATTAGTTTCAAAAAATTGTAAATGAAGTAAGAAGAAAAATTTGGAAAAGGAAAAGGAAAAGGAATTCCCTGTATGGATCATGGTGATTTTCTTTTCTAATTTGCTTTTGCTAGCAAAACCAAATCCTCAAATTGCACTCGTAAAAACCTGCAAAAGAAAAGAAGACAAGGATAAGAAAATATAACTAAAAGAGAAAATAAAAGAAATGAATAAAGGAGAAATGAATATCAACATGTACACAAACCTGAGAAAATTGCATACCAAATCACCTTGTGAATCTTAACGTCTTCGTATGAAGAATATATAAAAATAGGCAAGACTAGTTATATTTATCTCTAAGTTTGGATATGTTGAAAATCATGAATTATTGAATCTAAAAACTAAGAAATGCTACAAGGATTCTTCACATGACAACATAAAAAGGAATTAACATATGAATAAAGTGAATGATAAAATATTGTATGTCATCATTTGAATTTTTGTCTAGTGAGATCCTTTTATTAATTAACCATTATTTAAAATGTAAATTCAAATCTTATTGCAATTATATGAATAGAAAGTGGAAATGAGCCCTATATTTGAGTTAACATCTTAGAATGTGGGTTTTATCATTTATCAAATGTAAAAATTGTTTTACCAATGAAAACCTCAAATATGCCAACTAAATGTATGATAAGGTCCCATCTTTATTCATTAAAATATCATAATTTCATTATTTTGGGAAACAACAAAAAAAATGAAACAAAATTAAATTTATTCCTACTCTAAACCTTTTGAACGAAAATGACTAGGTATAGTCATATTTCCAATGTAACCAAGAACTAATTTTGTTACCTGCAAAAATATACATTACATGTGTTAGACAAAGATAAATCTTAATTATTAAATTATATACAAAAATCCTAGAATCTTTATGCATGTTAATTCCTAAAAATGAAAATAGAAGAAATTTATAATTGGAAAATTTTATGCTAAAATGATTTTCTAACTGAAAATAAAATTTATCGAAATATGTACAATCTCAAGGATTAGAGATCTTACCTTTAAGGATCCACCAAAGGTTCTGTTTTGAAAATTGTGCAATAGAAGTATCAACATCAATTGTTTCTAAGATTTTACAGAAATTGTCATTTTCCCTTGTGAGGTGTTGATCGTCATAATGAAGAGAAAAAGAAGGAAAATCCTTAGAGGAATCTATTATGTGTACATTAGAATTATGGCAATTAACCAACTCATGAGTAATGTTAAAAAATTGTAATAGAGTTTGATGATCTAAATCATAATGGAAGGAGGCAATTTTGAGCTAAAAAACTGAATCAAATGATCTAAACTCATGAATATTGTGAAATTATTAAATATCACATCCTTTTCAAATGATTTATAAGTATCTTGAATATTGTAGAAAAGATGGATAAGGATTTCCATATTTATATCAATAAGTAATTGATTATTTAAAAATACCCCTTGCATTTTATGATGTAATTCGTTCTTAAGTTTTGAACTGGCAAATATTCCAACAGATTGACACATACAATGATTAGGTTGCAAATAATGATAACCATAATGTAAGTTAGGTGAATTTTCTTCAAGATGATCATTTTTGTTTCCCTAGATTAATGATGTGTCATTTGTTGTCACAATAGAATCTAGCCCATTTCCAAAAGAAGAATTATTGTTATGATTATTCATTAAATCTTGTTGTTGTGTAGAATTTGATTCTATTGAATGTGACTCATTATCATAAACATTAGGAGGTACCATACAAACGCTTTCCGATATAAGATTCTCTTCTGATGTTGATGGTTGAGAAAAATTAGAATTTTCATTTAAAGATTCAATAGGATCAATAATAGAACCAAGATCTATTGTTGGAGATTCCTCTTTATGTTTCCTATGAGTTCTTATATTATGTTTTTGAATAACAGAGGTAACTTTCTCAATTAAAATTTTCTTAGGAGGTAAATCGTCATAATGAAATATGTAGCATAATAAAATAAATCTCTCAGAAAATTTTCTAACAGTTTCATTATCAAAGATTGTAAAGTCATCAAATTCTAAACACAAATTCTTGTAGTTGTAATTGTGATGAGAAAAAAATAATACCTGCATAAAGTGATTTCAAGAGTGAATACACTTAGCTGGTAGGATCTTATACCATTCTTGAATCCTTCCTTGAAGTGTGAGAGTGAATAACCTACAAATTTCATTGTCTTTAGTGATGTTAAAACATTTGCATTTACGTATAAATTCATCAACATGATCTAAAGAAGAAATGAAATTCTCACCATCATATTTCAATTCGTATATTGATTCAAGCTGTCTCTTAGATATACCTCTGGTAGGATTGCGAGAGCTAAAATCCTGACCCAATGTTGGAATATAAATAGGAGCCATGGCTAGTTAAAAAATATTAAAACAAGACTTCATGCGGATTAACTATCTCAGCCCTCCTTCTAGCACCAAAAATGTTGAGGCCTCAGAAGTATGTGGCAACAACAAGGGGGATGACCACCCGGTCCAGAACTTAAAGCAGTTCCTTTTCCATTTGGGATGGTGGTTTCCAACTGGTCAAATTAGGTCCAGTTTCCAATAGACAGGGATATCAGGTCGATTCTTCTTACTGGTTAGATAAGAGAATGACCCTTAAGATGTTTTTAATGATACAACCAAACTACCACTAAGATCTACCTTAAAGTTAACCTAGCCTGGACTTTAAGAGTTAATCTATCCATGTCATGCTAAGTTATTTTATGTAATATTTATTGTTAATTTCATAAATCTAATACAATCTATAACTTGTATTAATTATATTAAATCTATGTTATTTTATTAAATTTATGTTAATATTAATATGAAATGTATATATCTAACTAAAACATAAACTAATTATTAATTAAATCTAATATTATCATTATTAGATTTAATAAGATTGATCCTAAAGAAATGTTAATATATTATTTAATATTAAATCTATTTAAATCTTAGCCTTTCTAATTCTATTGATAGTGAAGAGAAATTACTAATTATCACTAACTTGTAAAAATTAAATTCTATAATTAGATTGTATCAAAAACTAATTTAAACAATTTTAAAAAGAATTAAACTAATATATACAAAAATATATATAATTACAACTCTTTTTATTGATCTATTAATGATGTAAAATTAAAGATTCAGATCAATACAAAATTTTTTACTAAACCTCACCTAAATGAGTGTGTGTCTTTAAAGAGGCCTTGTTACGTGATTAAGCTAGAAATATAAAACTAATTTAAATATTATCTCAGACTAGAAAGGGATAACTATCTCTTTCTAATTCGAGAGAAAATTTGAGTAAAATAGGCGAAATGACTGATATAATTCATCACGAAATTTTGTATTATTTAAAGGAAACAATTCACATTTAACCAATACAAGTGAAAACAAAAATAAACCTATAAATCAATAATAAATAGTTATCAAACATCACAGGAATACTTGAATGCCAATTATTATTTTATTTCGATCTAATTATGTGAATAAAATAAGAGGAATCACTGATATAATTCATCACGAAATTTTGTATTAATTAAAGGAAACAATTCACATTTAACCAATACAAGTGAAAACAAAAATAAACCTATATATGAATAATAAATAGTTATCAGTCACCACAGGAATAATTGAATGAATTAGAATTTTATTTCGATCTGATTCTGTCTTGCAAAGATAGCTTTAACAAGCCTTCGATGGTAAAATATTAATGACACAAAAATAGTGTATGATATCAAAGAAACATAATACTTTCTAGTATTTGAGATCAAAACAAAAATGAAATTTTAATAGTAAGAAAATAATCCTTTGTTCCGGTAATAGTACACAATAACAAGAATAAATTAAAATCATATTAAAATCCCATTACCACAGTCTTGAGAGCAGTTGTAACCCTGAATAAAAGTACCCGCAATAGTACGAAGCCACTTTATAACAGAATCATAGATTCTCTACAATCTCCGCAATCAAATAGTAAACACTCTGCAATAGTGCAAAAGCACAAATTGGTCAATTACAGAGAAATTCCCTGTGTTGGATCATAAGCCCTGTAGAATGGCTATCCTCGTAGCCTTGTAGAGTCTCCTTCCAGCCTCCTTCTTAAGGTTTATTCATCCTTCTTATATATTCAAAAAAATTAGTTTGTTTCCTTCTCCTTGAGCTAAGGCTTCAAATCCTCCATTATTCCTCATCTTTAAATTTCATGATTTTTTTTTCCCAGAGTTTCTGTAAAATCTCAACCAAAAAATTATTAATAAAACTTATATAAATATGATTAATAACAAAATGGAACTATATAAAAAAATAAAATCTTTTGAAATAAGATCTAAAAACTTTAAATAAAATCTTAAACCTATTATTTTAACATATGAGACTTCCCTTTTTACTTAAGTTCTTCCATGTGATATTTCTTGAAGTCATTTTTTTTTAAAGCTCAGTAGTTAATATTCTGCTTCCTCTTATTAGCTCTCAGCATTCAGGAGAAGTCTTTTAACTCGCCATGAAGTTTTGGAATTCGTTTGATCCCATTGTAAAAATGAAATCGTATTGCAACTGGGATGCTTGTATTTTGTGTTGGTTTAATTCGCACGTAATCTGCTGACTTGGGAGTGAACCAATGTACCATGGTTGCATGCTAAGGCATCCAAGAAATAGTGTTGTTGAAACGTGGTCATGACAAGAAAATGCATGAATATACATAAATAATTTCTTACTCATAAATTAATAAATTAGGAACCTAACAAACAAACAAATTGTTTTCTATTTGCAATCTGCTGCCTGATCTGAGCACTCCGAGCATGCTGGAAGATAAGATAATGGATATTTGAGGACAAACATATGAGGAGAGCCAGGCAGTTTTCGATGAAAAAGGAGCGGTGGACTGGCGGTGCCTTAAAAATGGTTATAGTTAGCCTTAGACGTGACACTCCAGCCCAACTAGTCCAGGCCGTAAAAAATGTGAGACTTTTAAAATTTGATACGTCAAAGCCTTTACAAAATTACTGAGTTCCTTCCAAACATGGAAAAAATTGATTATTAATAATTTGTTTGGATCCAATGCTAAAAATAAATCCAAAATACATGTCAAATATCCTATCTGTTATGCAAATTAGTTGAGCGGATCTTTGAGCCCTTTTTAGAATTCGATATATCAAAGTCTTTATAAAAATGTTGATTCTTGTTCTAAAAATGTTTTTTGGTATTTTAATGTTTAAATAAATAAAATAAACATAATTTTAAATTAATCTAATGATTTTATAAACTATTAAAATAATGAAATTATATTCGTTTATGTACAAGGTATAAAAATGGATAATATGGTAAATTAATGATTCACTCCTTTATTAATGGATATGTCAAGCCAAGTGAAGGAGATAAACAATCAATATAACTAAACATGAAATGTGAAATGATGTGCCAAGCCATGTGGAGGAAATGCCAACCAGTGAAGTCAAATACCAAATGCAAGGTGATGTGACAACTAAAGGTGCCACTTTGTCTTCAATTGACCAATATGAAAATGATTCCATGAATGCGAAAGAAATCAAGGAAGTGCAAAAAATAAAAAATCATCAATCATAATGATAAAACACAAATGTATGGAAAATATGATCAGAATCAATATGATCGTAAACTTCTGAGCCAAGTGATAAAGCTCTGAAAAGTCAAGAATTTTCTAAAATTTATTTAAAGGAGGGAGTTGAAAAATGAAGGGTCCATGTGATAGATATTCACAATTTATAAAAAATCTAAAATAAAATTGTTGAGATTCAACAAGATGATGAGCTTAGTGAAAAGAGTCGTGTTCACTAAGTAGGCCCCGCAGGCTATTTTTGTCGCAAAGTCTATTTTTAGACTATGTCTACTTTTAGACATGTCGATGATATTCTATGAGTTGCAGGTGTTGGCAATATGATGCAGAGTGTTGTCCTTGATGGCAACCCACTTGATGAAGATGATGGCAACATACTTGATGAAGTTGTTCTTGACTTGATGAGCTTGTTAATGATGTAAATCTTATGTATCTACAATCAGTACAGAAGGTGCAGAAGAAAGAATTTCAGTATGTGCAAGAATAATGATGCATACGCGGGTTTGTCTAGAAGAAGTAGCATATGCATGCGGAAAAGTACGTGCCAAGTCACGTATGCTCAATTGCGCTCTAAATGTGTAAAACCAGGGGTTACCACCATGGTATTGACCCATTGTATTGAGCACTGGGTTGTCTATGTGATCCCGTCCAAGAATACCATCGGAAGTAATGTGGTTTTGGCTCATGGTATTGACAAAGGCTAAATCTATATAAGGAGAAGAAATTCATTATGCAAAGGTGGGCATGAATCTGGGTTTGAATGAATACTTCACTCTGAAGTATGTCTATATGGAAAGGGTAACAGTTTGATGATAGATCTGAATCTGTGATGCACCTATGAATAAAATGATGAAGAAGGATATCTAGATCTGAAATGTATTTGTATCTTCTAGATCTATTTATGGAATGTTTAGATCTGATATGAGGCGAACATCTGTCTGAAGTGAAGGGTTAAATCTGAACTGAATATCTGATCTGAAGAAGTATGCTTCTCTTAATATCTGAAGATCTATACGCAAGTTTGTAACAGTGAAAGCGCGTATATACGCGTGTTTAATTCAGCGAAAGCATGTATGGAATGTAAAACTAGTTCTGAAGTATGTGCAGAGGTATACACGGGTTTATTTACATGAAGGCGTGTATATACGCCGGATCAGTGAAAGGAAAGCACATATGCAAACTAGGGTTTGTTGATGTATGGGGTATGAAATGTCTGATCCGTTCTGCTGGTTTACTGCTATATGTTAATGAGTTTCAGTTTGATGTATGATTGAGCTTAAATGGGTGGAGTGGGTCCAGTCTGAAAATATGATGAAAAGTGGCCTACAAGTTGTGTTCTATTGAAGCTATTGGATCTAGTGTGAAAATTGATGAAACGTGGTCCATGGTGGTGCTGAGGGTTGTAGCCTTCAGTCAGGGGATTGTAGCTCCCTTCCAAGGGAGGCTGGTAAACGAGAGCAGGGGGTCGTAGCTCCCTTCCAGGAGAGGCTGGTAAACGAGAGCAGGGGGTCATAGCTCCCTTCCAGGAGAGGCTGGTAAACAAGCTCAGGTGGGTGCCTGCGTACTGGTATGAGTCTGCGCCAGTACATAGTTGTAAGATGTTTTCTTTATAATAAAATATTGAAGGCTGAGACAATGGCAGCAGTGGTTTTCTCTCGACTTGGGTTTCCACCTAAAATCCTGGTGTTCATGTGTGATGGTTTATTCTGTTATTAATGCACATGCTTACTATTATCTAATCATCAGAAGAAAGAATGTTGCATAGAACTAAATGAAGAATTAATGGCATAATAAGATCTCTGTGTATACGCGAGTTTTATGAAGGTTATCCACGTGTATACGCGGGTCTGGTGCAGCAAAGTAGCGTATGGGTTTTGAAGTAATAAAAAGTAAAAATATTTGAGTAAGTCCTAAATACTGATTCACCCCCCCCCCCTCTCAGTATTTTTCCCAACAATTGGAATCAGAGCAGGTCCTTCTGCAGAAGCTTGATCGCTTAAAGGAGATTCGTCGAAATGGGAAGTCATGAAGGGTTAATGTCTATAAGGCCACCTCTATTCAATGGAAATAATATGTTATTCTGGAAGATACGAAAAAAAGCATATCTGCAAAGTCTTGGTGCAGAAGTATGGGCAATCGTGGAAGGAGGTTATCAGTATCCGGAAAGTATTCCTACTGATGCAGCAGAAAGTAAGAAATATGAAATCAATGCCAAAGAAGTTAATGTATTATTAGGAAGCATGTCTGAACGAGAATTTGCTAAAGTGATGCAACTAAATTCAGCAAAAGAAATATGGGACAAAATCATTCTGAGCTACGAAGGAGATACAAAGGTAAAAAGTGCAAAACTCCAAACTCTCGGAATTGAATATGAAAATTTAAGGATGCATAGTGATTAGAGTATCACCAGTTTCTTTTTACGTCTAGATGATATTGTAAATTGTATGAGAAGTTTGGGTGAAACCATAACCTATACTACTCTGGTGGAAAAAGTCTTAAGATCTTTAACTTCAAAATTTGAGTCAAAAGTATCAGCTATTGAAGAAAGGCAAGATCTGCAAACTCTTACTATTGTTCAACTACATGGTATTCTGACTGCTTATGAAATGAGACAAGGAGGTCCCTCTCAAATCAAAGAAGTTGCTTTTAAGGCATGTGAAAAAGGAAAAGAAAAGGAAGTTGTCAAGGAATAAAATTATATATCAGAAGAAGAAGAAACAAATTTGGTGAGAAGACTCCAACCAGGTACTGGAAGATTCAAAGGTAAGCTTCCCTTCAAATATTTTGATTGTGGAAGAGTTGGTCATTATGCTGCGAAATGTCCTTGTAGAGAAAATCATGATAAAGGGAAACAATTTGAAAAGAGAAAGAGTTATTATGCAAATGAAGATAATAATGAAATTTCAAGTGAAGATGAAGAAGATTCTGACCAAGATCTGAAAGTGCTCATGGCAAGGAAGCAAAAGAAGAAGGCTACTCAAAGAAAGAAGATACCTCAGAAAACATGTGCAACAGAAAATGGAGAAGATAAATCAGGTATTGATTGTTGTTCTTGTGATCCACTCTCTTGTGCATGCAATGATGACGATAGTGAAAGTAACAGTATAATTCTAGAAGCAAATCTCAAGATCAATGATGAAGGTAATTTTTGGGATCAATTTAAAAGGAGGGAATCTATCCTCAAGGATGTGATCTCTAGAATGAACGAACAGATAGAAACAATGAAGGGACAGATAGAAATGTATCAAAGACTGCAGGACAAAGCAACTAATCACAGTGAAGGACTTGAAGCAGAAATCATCTCTCTCAAAGAAGTTCTGGAAAAATCAAATAAGAAGAATGAAGAACCCCTACCATTTGAAAAGGAAGGACTTGAAGCAGAAATCATCTCTCTCAAAGAAGATCTGGAAAAATCAAATAAGAAGAATGAAGATCTTCTACAGACATTTGAAGAACAAGAAAATGGGTTGAAAGAAGAGATTCTAAAATTGAATGATCAAGTTGAAGAAGGAAGAAGGAAAGAAGAAAGTATGAAGCAGCGATGCCAAAAATTGGAGGTTGAGGTAAACATTCTCAAAGGTAAATTAGAAGAAAAGGATAAACTCTTGAGGTTTCAAGATAGTACTAAGATTCTGGACAATATTCTTAGTAATCAAAGATCTCCTGCTATTAAACTTTGTCTTGGTTTTCATGAAACTGTTAAAGGAGAATCTAGTTCACAAGGAAGTGCTAAAGACTCAAAGGATGTCAATGCAAAACTTGAAGTGTTGAAAGAGACAAAAGATCAACCGGAAATCATGAACTCTCAAAGGAAATCATTCAATAATGTTGAATGCTTTAAGTATCATAATTATGGGCATTTTGCAACCAATTGCAGAAGCAGATTGTTTCAGCCGCAAACAAACAGATTCTACTCAGAAAGGTACTCTGTTTTCTTCAAGGGATATTGTTTTTCGTGCAGCAAGTATCGTCATAAAGCAGCTGATTGCAATAGAAGAAAGAATAGAAGAACACAGTATGATCCTTATGCTTACTTTTCTGGTCACATAAGATGTTATGCTTGTAACAAGTATGTACATGTGGAAAAAGAATGCAGGATGAACAGATCTGAGAAATTGGACAATTCCAGCACACGATAAGAAAGTTCAAGAAAAGCTGGAAAAAGAAGGAGGACCGGTCAGAAACGTAGGGAATATTGACCCTACTGCAGTCATCCGCTTCTAAAGCTTACTTCTCATAATGACTGCAGGAATGATGTGAGATACATTATAGAGATTAGTAATGTATCATCACAGGGGGAGCAATGTATGATGATTCTCATGATTGGTTTGGTTATTCTGGTTAAAATGCAGAAGATGGAATTGGATACGCGGATTTCCTGAAACACAGTCGCGTATATACGCGAGTTCATACACAGAAAACCACGTATGTTTGGTTATTGAAAAAATTTTGTTTGGGGTCAGCATTCTTCAGCACAGCTACAGTATCGCTGATGATGTTTGGTATCTCTGATGATGTTTGGAATCTCTGGTGATGTCTCGGCTCTTATATTTCTGTTTCATTCTCTGATATTGGATAAATATGCCTTGATGATTTGTTGTTGAAAGTGGTCAGGATGCACAAGCCTAGGGGGAGCTTTGGTCATATGGAAAGGATGCTTGGATGCACATTTTCAGGGGGAGCATTAGCCTTGCTGAGTATAATGCATTGTTGGCATTATGATGGTTCTGTAATATGATCTCTCTCTTGAGCTCATTCTGGTGTTGGTCACAAAAATTCATATTTTTAAGTTAGTGTAAAGGTCATGATGAGACCTATGATGTAAAATTGTAATATTCAGTCATGTAAGGACTTGTTCAAATTTGTAAACCCACTTGGTTGGGTAGTTGAGTCAAAATTGTGTAAACCCACTTGGTTGGGTATTTGAGTCTCATATGTAGATCCACTTGGTTGGATCTTTGATGTAAGTATGAGTCCTTGGCGATAGGAAGGTGATAGAGTCATATACTTCATTGAAAAATATGTTTGAAGATTCAGCATGAACTCAGGGGGAGCATGGTAATTCAGTGCACATCAGATCTACAGCGCTCTTCTATCTACATGAGGAGAAAAACCTTGTGTTGGTTTTAATCCGCCCTTTGCCCTTGATGTCAAAGGGGGAGAGTGACATGGTGTTTGAATAAGGGGAGAGTAACATGGTTATAGGGGGAGAATATCATTATGCTTAATGTATCTATCTGTTGTGATCAAACACCATCATGGTTGCCATCAAGTCCAAAGGGGGAGATTGTTGGCAATATGATGCAGAGTGTTGTCCTTGATGGCAACCCACTTGATGAAGATGATGGCAACATACTTGATGAAGTTGTTCTTGAATTGATGAGCTTGTTAATGATGTAAATCTGATGTATCTACAATCAGTACAGAAGGTGCAGAAGAAAGAATATCAGTATGTGCAAGAATAATGATGCATACGCGGGTTTGTCTAGAAGAAGTAGCGTATGCACGCGGAAAAGTACGTGCCAAGTCGCGTATGCTCAATTGCGCTCTAAATGTGTAAAACCAGGGGTTACCACCATGGTATTGACCCATTGTATTGAGCGATGGGTTGTCTATGTGATCCTGTCCAGGAATACCATCGGAAGTAATGTGGTTTTGGCTCATGGTATTGACAAAGGCTAAATCTATATAAGGAGAAGAAATTCATTGTGCAAAGGTGGGCATGAATCTGGGTTTGAATGAATACTTCACTCTGAAGTATGTCTATATGGAAAGGGTAACAGTTTGATGATAGATCTGAATCTGTGATGCACCTATGAAGAAAATAATGAAGAAGGATATCTAGATCTAAAATGTATTTGTATCTTCTAGATCTGTTTATGGAATGTTTAGATCTGAGATGAGGCGAACATCTGTCTGAAGTGAAGGGTTAAATCTGAACTGAATATATGATCTGAAGAAGTATGCTGCTCTTAATATTTGAAGATCTATACGCACGTTTGTAACAGTGAAAGCGCGTATATACGCGTGTTTAATTCAGCGAAAGCACGTATGGAATGTAAAACTAGTTCTGAAGTATGTGCAGAGGTATACGCAGGTTTATTTACATGAAGGCGCATATATACGCTGGATCAGTGAAAGGAAAGCGCGTATGCAAACTAGGGTTTGCTGATGTATGGGGTATGAAATGTCTGATCTGTTCTGCTGGTTTACTGCTATATGTTAATGAGTTTCAGTTTGATGTATGATTGAGCTTAAATGGGTGGAGTGGGTCCAGTCTGAAAATATGATGAAAAGTGGCCTACAAGTTGTGTTCTATTGAAGCTATTGGATCCAGTGTGAAAATTGATGAAACGTGGTCCATGGTGGTGTTGAGGGTTGTAGCCTTCAGTCAGGGGGTTGTAGCTCCCTTCCAGGGGAGGCTGGTAAACCAGAGCAGGGGGTCGTAGCTCCCTTCCAGGAGAGGCTAGTAAACGAGAGCAGGGGGTCGTAGCTCCCTTCCAGGAGAGGCTGGTAAACGAGCTCAGGTGGGTGCCTGCGTACTGGTATGAGTCTGCGCCAGTACATAGTTGTAAGATGTTTTCTTTATAACAAAATATTGAAGGCTGAGACAACGGCAGCGGTGGTTTTCTCCCGACTTGGGTTTCCACCTAAAATCCTGGTGTTCATGTGTGATGCTTATGTGTGATGGTTTATTCTGTTATTACTACACATTCTTACTGTTATCTAATCATCAGAAGAAAGAATGTTGCATAAAACTAAGTGAAGAATTAATGGCATAATAAGATATTTGTGTATACGCGAGTTTTATGAAGGTTATCCATGTGTATACGCGAGTCTGGTGCAGCAAAGTAGCGTATGGGTTTTGAAGTAAGAAAAAGTAAAAATATTTGAGTAAGTCCTAAATACTGATTCACCGCCGCGCCCCCTCTTCGAGTATTTTTCCCCAACAAGAAGATGCTATTTTTGGATGGTTGGTCAAGTTGGAAAAATAGATGGACTTATTTTAGGACATTTTGGGCAAAGTCTATTTTTAGACTGCGAGTCTAAAAATAGACATGTCGGATATTATTAGCTCTTAATAATATTTGGACTCTAAACATTATCTTATTCTCTTAGAGCACTGACATTCAGTTAATAGATTGTTCAGATCAGCTAGCTGAAGGAATTACGCAATTCCTAGAGCTACCGGTGGTTCATGCATGAAGGACTTCAGTTAGAACTCAAGTGGCAGATTTTGGTGGAGTTGGAGAAGTAGTTGGTGGAGTTGGTTTCTAGTTTAACTACACTTGTGGAGTTAAACTCAGTTGAACTGATTGTGTCTATTTCTAACTGATTTATACTTTCAGTGGAGATGAGTGAATTAATTAGTTAAATTAATTCTCTAAATAATAACTCATTATTTAACTAGACAGAGACAACAAATAACTACAGTGCAGAACAAATCAGTGGAGACTTAGTGGAGAGATTAGTGAAATAGCAAGTGTGACTATCAGTTGTGACTATAGTGTTACATTGTATGCACCACACATTCATTGGAGATTCCAATGAGGATTGCGTGAGCAAGGCTGGAGCAATTCGAACTCATCCAGTGCCATTCTTCAGCAGGGATTGCGCATTAGAGGTAGGCTATCATGAGGGAAAAATCAGTGCAGATTTTTGTTGATTGTTCTTGATTAGTGTGTAGCAATTGTATTGTACTGAGAGCTTGATATGATCATATTTGTATGAGGATTGTTACATGATCTCTATGAAATATATTATATACAGATAGTTGGGGTTTTCAGCTTCAGGCTTTCCCGTTAAACAATTGCGTTAATGTGTGTGAATTTTTATTGTTTCATGTGTGCATTGCAATCTTGATTTAAATTCCGCAAATGATCAATGGTGGAATAGATTATGTATTTTGCATGAAGTTAAAATAGTGTCAGATCAGGAGAATCTTGGACATATAACACATAATTTATATAATTTCTACATGGTATCAGAGCTTTGTTAATCATTGAAGAAGATTGCAATTATTGAAGCGGTTGAGTTTTGTGCTGGTGGAATTCGAATTTGCTACAGTGTTTTCTTGGTGTCGAAGTTGAGCATTCATTGAAATGTATTTCAACAGATTGTGATTGGAGTATGCCCTTTAGGGTAGATCAAATTACATAGCATGGAAGGACAGGATGGAGGCGGTGCGGGATGATAATGGGTTAAAGGAGTTCATAGATGTTGATATTCCGAAGCCTACTTCTAGCGATGCAGCCGCACTTGACGCATGGAAAAAGAAGGTAGCAAAGTGTCAAAGGATTCTGTTGGAAGGTGTGAAGGACCACATTATGTTCAGCCTTCATGGGAAAGCCACTCCATTCTTAATGTGGAAGGCTTTGATAGACTTTTTCCAAAGCAGAAGTGACCAGAGGAAGTTGGCACTTAAAGACAAGCTCAGGAAAATAAAAATGGAGAAAGGCGACAGTATTCCAAAATACCTCACGAAGTTTTTCCACTGCAAGGATGAGCTAGGAAGTGTGGGGATTATTTTTTATGACGAAGACTTGGTGAGCTTGGCTCTCCTTGGGCTTCCAAAGAGTTGGCATAGCTACGAAGACTCTATCAATGGATGGTAGAAACTGCCAGGATGGGAGCGACTTTGGTCAGATCTTGTGTAGGAGGAGATAAGGCGGGGTACCAGGGATGGATCTTCATTGAAGAATGAAGATGAATAAAATTGCGCTTTGGCTACTAAAGCTTGGAAAGGAAAAGGGAAGAAATCTTCCAAATTCGAAGCTAAAGGCAAGAAGCATGATTTTTCCAAGGTGAAGTGTTTTCACTGTCACCAACACGGGCATTTCGCCACTAATTGACCATAGAAGAAGAAGAATAAGAGCGTTGTTGGTTCTGTTAATGCCTGATCTGAACCTCAGGCTGAAAAAGGCAAATAAAGGTAACCTTTAAACCATGCTTAGCCTTGTAGCTAGCCCTACAAGGTCAGGAGAGAGCTCTCTCCGAGAAAAGATATTCAACAAAGTAAAATTATGAACTGATTTTAGGCTAGGTATAATAATGAGAAAATGTTTTAATGAATTAATTTTTTAGGGATGTATGGAACAAATGGGACAGTTTGAATCGGGGAATTAAATCAGGGATACTAGTTATTTCACGGGGCAAGGTAGGCAGGAAATTTTAGCAATTAAGTTTAAATAATGATGAAATGGAAAGACTGGTGAGGAGATGAAAAGCGCATAAGAGATGGATCCTTTTCAAAATAAAGAAAACACAGAATATTGAATGATTTCCCAAGGCAGAGCATTAAAAATGGATTCTACCTATCTATCCACTAGTAAATTTGGCCCAATTTCCGACGGCCAATTCGTCGCTATTCCGACACATAGTCGTCGCAAGAGCGACAGTTCAAGGATGGGAAAAACGTGGTTTTCCATTACGTCGCAATTCTGACGCACTGACAAAGTGTCGCACTACCGACACTTTTTCCATCACTTCCAAACAAGCGTCGCTCTTCCGAAGTTTCCCAAACCGTCGCGCTTCCAACGTTTGTAAACTGTCACAATTCCGATGAAATGTGGTCCGACGTTTTGAACATCGCTCTTCCGACGTTTGTAAACTGTCGCGATTCCAACGAAATGTGGTCTGAAGTTTTGAACGTCGCTCTTCCAACGTTTGTAAACTGTCACAATTCCGACGAAATGTGGTCCGACGTTTTGGACGTCACTCTTCCGACGTTTGTAAACTGTCGTAATTTAGACAAAATGTGGTCCGACGTTTTGAATGTCGCTCTTCTGACGTTTGTAAACTGTCGCAATTCCGACGAAATGTGGTCCAACGTTTTTATACTGTCGCTCTTCCGACGGTTTTAAGCTGTCACAATTCCGATGCTTACAAAGCGTCGGTATACTGACAGCGGGTTCATTTTTTAAAAAAAAATGAAACTTTAAAAAAGGACATTAAATCTCCAATATTTGTTATGAATTGTGGGTGTTCCAATGACCGTGAAATATTAATATAATAAACCACTTCGTAGTGCTTCGACTATAAACAATCATATAAACATGGCTCTGTATTTCAAAAAACGGTTTAAAATAGAAACAGGGCAACTTTTTTTTTTCCAATTGTTATGAACATAATTCGATCGTGAAATATTAATATAATAAACCACCCTACAGCGCTTTGACTATAAACAATCATTTTGTTTTCATAAGAGAAAAAACGTTGTTTTGAATATATTATATGAAGTAAAACAGTCCATGAAGTCATTACATTTTCACATCTGAAGATTGGAACCCAAATATCCATCCAGAAAAGTGGAAGTCCCACCCCAGACAATAATAGAAAAATACCCCATGTCACATACAGGGACATGATATAAAACCCAGTAACGGTCCACATGGAGATTATCGACAATCCGAGAAAGCATCCAAATATGCCCGAGGCATCTATAAGAAAGTGAAATAGCAGTATGTAGAATAGTAAAGCAACAGATAGAGTACCGACGTCCATTATTCCAAATACAAATTAAAGTACCCAAAATCCTTGAACAGAGAAAAACGCTAATCATGTGAGGAGTGTGATATGTCCAAAATATAAAAAGACCATCAGACCATATCAATAAACAAGCAACATAGACGAGCATCACTAGTTTTGAAGGCAGAGTGATAAACAATCATTTTTTTTTCACAAGAGAAAAAACGCTATTTTGAATATATTATATGTAGTAAAACAGTCCATGAAGTCATTACATTTTCACATCTGAAGATTGGAACCCAAATATCCATCCAGAAAAGTGGAAGTCCCACCCCAAACAATGATAGAAAAATACCCCATGTCACATACAGGGACATGATATAAAACCCAGTAACGGTCCACATGGAGATTATCGACAATCTGAGAAAGCATCCAAATATGCCCGAGGCATCTATAAGAAAGTGAAATAGCAGTATATAGAATAGTAAAGCAACAAATAGAGTACCAACGTCCATTGTTCCAAATACAAATTAAAGTACCCAAAATCCTTGAACAGAGAAAAACGCTAATCATGTGAGGAGTGTGATATGTCCAAACTATAAAAAGACCATCAGACCATATCAATAAACCATCAACATAGACCAGCATCGCTAGTTTTGAAGGCAGAGTGATAACCTGTCAACACATAAAATAGTATCATAAAGCGAATATAGGAAATGTGCAGAGACATGTACTGTTGATATATGCCTCACACAAAAAGCATCCATGATAGAGAAAAAATATGTATAAACCCAGGGTCGATTGTATGTTATGGCTCACTTGTTCGCGGAAATAAAAACCATCTGCAGAAACCCAATCTCTCTTGTAAGATCAGGCTCGCTTGATTCCAAAATTGGTAACCATCTGTTGCATCTGAGATGTAAGGTTTAGGCTCGCTTGTTTCCATTAGTAGCCCGCTACAACATCCACCCTATTCATAGCAAAAAGGTTCCTGTAGATATACAGAGAAAGAGTATAAGACGTAGACCATATAAACATGGCTCTGTATTTCAAAAAACAGGTTTAAAAAAGAAACAGGGCAACATTTTTTTTCCCAATTGTTATGAACATAATTCGACCATGAAATATTAATATAATAAACCACCCCGCAGTGCTTCGACTATAAACAACCATATAAACATGGCTCTGTATTTCAAAAAACAGGTTTAAAATAGAAACAGGGCAACATTTTTTTTTTCCAATTGTTATGAACATAATTCGACCGTGAAATATTAAATATAATAAATCACCCCGCAGCGCTTCGACTATAAATAATCAGATAAACATGGTTCTGTATTTCAAAAAACAGGTTTAAAATATAAACAGGGCAACATTTTTTTTTTCTAAGTAAAGTTAATCTATTAACAGTGGGAATAAAATTACAGCATGACTTTAGTCAAAAACATTGCCCAGACTTATGGCAAATTTGTCATCAAAAAATCAAAAAAGAAGACTGCCCTCATACAGGGAAACCAGTCTTGAACGTTTACAGAATTCAAAAATATTATAGAGGTCCAGCACAGTAATATAATCTAAAACATGCCAAATTAAGTGGGCCTGCGAAGCAAGAAAAACAAATTAACCAAACTACTCCTCTGGTGGTTCCTTGACGATTCAGCACCATCCTTCGAAAGGTACAGGATCGCCAGGTGCTATCTCCACATTCGCGCCACTGCTCCCCTCCTGAAGGCTCGAATGCTGGCCGGCTTTTTCTGAGCTCAGACCCGCCAGACAGGTGCATTGTTCCTCCATTTGGGCCTCCTCACGGAAAACCACAGTGATTGAAGCTGTGATTCGTGGGCGGTTCAGAGTGAAATTAAAGGAAAAAAGTGCAGTGCACATCGTGGGAGAAGGTGAAGCGGTGGGGAAATGAGGAGCAGGGGAGCCCATACGGTGGCCAGATCCTAGAACCCGACCTCGCCCACTTCTAGTGTTTGGATAAAGACCTGCGTAATAATCACTGGATTGGGAAGATGACTCAGTTGAGGGGCTAGAGGGAGCACATAGGTTTTGACCTCTAGTGCTCCCCCCGCGGCAACGCATCCTTTGACGCAGGCGAGGCATGGGTGCAATCTCAGGAGTGGGCACAAGATGAGGCGGAGAAGCAGGATTCCACAAAACTGAGGAAGACAGACACAGACCAGACCGAGAGAAATGAAGATATGCACTAAGGTCTAAGCAGCAGTTCAGCTGGCCACTTCTCCTTCTCGTCACAGTGAGCAGGCAATGTAACCCAGCAACCGGCTCGTCTGAAAAACCATAGAAAAACGCCATTTTATCGACCCGACTGCAATGCAATCGAAGAATGCCCGTCATAATTAATCTCTCATTAATGAGAGCCGAAGGCCGGATCATATTGGAGTATGCGGAATCGCTAACAGGAGTGGAGGTTCGATCTTGAACAGTGTTAAAACTTAATGCGATTTGATGTGAAAACCTTGGAACTTAAATATCGGCTAATTGAACAGCGTTAAAACTTAATTGGATTGATATGAAATCGCCACATCCATGTCCCATCGCCTTAAATGCCATCGAATGCACCCGCATCCGGGAACAGGGCAACTTTTTATTGAGGACACGTGGCAGAAATTGATTGGAGAGGATCTTTGTTTGGGCCACTCACGTAGTGGAAATCCGGACTCAAAAAATATTAGGGTGAATTTGATAAGAAATTCACGTCACAACTCTCCCTCCGTAGGCCAGTCCAACTTTGGACCCGAAAAATATTAGGGCGGAATTCATTTGGTTTTCGCGTCACAAAATTGGCCGACGTCAGCACGCTATTTTGGAACACGAATTTGGTTTGAATTATGGTTTATCGCCGTTTGAAGTCCGGCGGGCTCGACTTAAGAACAATTGTGTTTGATCACATCTTATAAAATTTGTATTGGTTTTATTTGATAATACACATATTTATAATAAATCATGGGAATACCACACTAAACATGTGGAAAATTTATATAAATTATTGAGAACAATCATTTTTATGTAAAAATATCCAAATGTGCTTTTGGGAAATAAGAATTTGAGTATTTGGTTCATATTGTTTTAAAGGAAGGAGTGAAGTTGGAGCCTTAAAAGATGCAAGCTATTACAAAATGACCTATTCCTAAGAAAATCAAGGTTTTTTTGTGGCCAGCAACAACCCCCCTTCTTATTTAATATTAGTAATAATACTAAATAAGTGGG
>JAXQQM020089016.1:0-33983 GCA_034641835.2 Pinus albicaulis
TTGGCATGAAATTAATGTGTAGCTAAAATTTAATTGGTTTTCATTTTAAATCATAAATTATTTGTCAACATCTCATAAGTTGATATCTAACATTGAAATTTTCAACTTCACATCGGGACATAGTAATAGCCAACAATAGTAGATCATCCTATGATTGATCTTTACCCTCACGATAAGCTCATATTATATGCAAGGAAATCTGAATCTTGAGAATGTGTGAATTTTCTGACACAATACACATAAACAACACAGGAAGATCACAGATTAGGTGGATATACAAGATGATATGTTTTGGGATGGTTTGGATGCTGCTCACATGGACTCTTTGTTACCCATTTTTTTTTTTTGAGGAGTGAGTGAAGGTAAATTCAAGATCAGGTAATCAATATAAATCCATATCTCAATAAATATCAGATCAATATTAATCTCAATGCTTATCCAAGTCCTATAAAAGGAAAAATGTCTGAGAAAATAACCGAAGGCTAGGCTACAAATATGATTAAAAAAAAGTACAGATCAACAACATAGGAAGATCACAGATTAGGTGGACATATATGATGATATGTTTCGGGATGGTCTGGATGCTACTCACATGGACTCTTTGTTACCCAAATTTTTTTTTTCGGGGAGTTACTGAAGTTAAATTCAAGATTAGGTAATCAATATAAATATATATCTCAATAAATATCAGATCAATATTAATCTCAATGCATATCCAAGTCTACTAAAAAGAAAAAGGCCGCAGATAAGAACTCAAGGCTAGGCTGCAAATATGATCAACAACATTACACATCAACAACACATGAAGATAACAGGTTAGGAGGACATACAAGCTGATATGTTTCGGGATGTTCTGGATGCTGCTCACATGGACTTTTTGTTACCCGAACATTTTTTTCAGGGAGTGAGTGAAGTTCAACTCAAGATCATGTAATCAATATAAATCTATATCTTAATAAATATAAAATCAATATTAATGTCAATGCATATCCAAGTATTCTAAAAAAAAAAAGGCATGAGACAAGAACTCAAATCCATGCTTCAAATATGACGATCTTGTAAGATTCAGTTCCCCTATAGGTCGGTCCCATTAATTTTCAGGACAACGCTCCTAAGGTAATAGGGATTAAATGGTAGAAATGGTCAGTAAAGTCCTTAATAGGATCCCACCTCATGCACTAGAATTATTGGGAGGTTCCATAAAACTCATGGGTATGCATGTCACACTGGATAGAGATTTGGATATAGGTATTGAAATCGATATGGATCCTTATATGCACGTTAAATTGTCATTCAATCTATCTCGGATGCTTGATTTTATGTGAAGGATTCTTAGGCAGAAGGTGATTATGAAACCAAGACTCCCGTAGCAGTAGACTCCGCAGAATAAGACACCATTTAAGCTAACCCTGTAGAGGAACTTGGGCACTTCCTGTAGAGTGGGGAAGAGAACCTAATTCCTATCATTGTGGTAGGGGAATGGACTTAGGTAACAAAGATTTATTTGAATATTTTATGCACAAGATACCAGCTGATGAGGTAGTGAACCAATGTCTTTGTCATATATCTAAGAAAAAACACTATGGAACCAAAGTGAACAATTTGTTTGTAAAAAATAGAAACATTTTGAAGTTATATTGGTACACTATATAAACCAGATAAATTTTATCTGTTTGAAAAAAAAATGCACTTATTTTCTTATCGATAATATCATCTGACATTTCAATTTGAGTGCATATAATAAATTTATTCTTCTCAAGTATGATTATAATATTTTCTTCCGACAATTCAGTGATATTAATCAAAATCAGGAGGAGAAATAAAATTATGAAATTTTTTGGTTTCATTTCCATGTGAAATTTCATTTTGGAAGAATAAAAGGAAGATTTTGTAAACATGACTAAATCAAGCAATTCAAATAGAAGGATGCATAGTAGGTTTTTTCTTCTACCTTGAAATTCGGAGACAACTAGACAGCGAGACTGCGCACGGTGAGTGGACAATAAGATCACGCACAATGAGAAAACAACGAGATTACGAGGCCGAAAATCACCAAGGATGTCACCGAGGAAGCATATTAGAGAAAACCTGCAAACAGAAAAAATAAATTTAAAAAACAAAAGAGAAAACCATAAAAAAAAAATAACAGAGCCTAAACCGTAAACCTTACCTTCTTACCTTCGCTTGCTCCCCTCCTCACCCCTCCAACATCGCAACCCAAACAGAGCGAGAAAACAACAAAGTAGCAAAAAATCAATGGTAACTAACCAAAAAATTGTTGTGGTCTAGGGCGAAATATATTTATAAGAAAAATTTAGGCCGAATTATTTTGAAAAGTTCAGTCGAACTAATAGTTCGACCGAAATTTTGTTTCCGTTTTTCCCATATTTAGCCAAAAATATGTTTACCCACACTGTCAATACATCATCAATGTAAACAGATGAATTAGTTGGACTAAATTAATTTCAAAAATCTTGCTGAACTTTTACAAAAGTTCAGTGGAACTGTTGGGAAAATGAGATTTCCAACCGCATTTGTCATGAAAGTGTAACCCACCTCCACATTTTTACCCTTAATACATATTTAATATTAAAAATTAATATCTTAATGATAACTTATTAGTATTTACATTAAGTATTTAATAATTAAATAGCATGAGGAATTATATAAATTTCAACTAAAATCCATAAGTTGTCTTTCACATTTATTTATTCCTCGCTAACGATTCTTACCATTTCCTCCTCCTAGTGAAAGTAATGGTCAAATACGGTTTTTCATAAAATACGTTGGCACTATTACATTAGGACCATTATTAATTTTTGACAATGTTGACAAGGATAGATAGATATCCAGACTACCATCAAGTGTATTATTTTTTTAAAACCCTTGCTTCCACTACTTACTTGTCTATGTATATTGGTTCTCAATGACCACTAATTCTTGTTTACTTCAGTTTTTGACAGTGTCCATCATAATGGAATGACTTGAATACCCATTTAAGAACTCTCATTTGATGTACTTGGCTTTGAGTGGAGATAGATCAATGAGACCCAACCTTCTTGAAATACCTAGATCAATAGTGCCTAACTTTAATAGTGTATGTATGGATGCTATAAAGAAGAATTATCACCTCCTCATTAGTGTTATCTAAAGGCATGAATGGATAGAAAATTTAGCACAAATTTTTTTTACTACGTTTCTAGTAGACAAGTTTCAAAGCAATGCAAGGGAGGCACCTCCTTTCCACTTACACAAAGATCCTCACATCACCATTATTCAATCAACAACTCTATTGCAGGTTGTGGGAAAGGGGGTTAGAGCCGTCTAACAGAGAATTCAAACATTGATGACTCTAGTATGTTATCCATAACTATAATATCTTTCTTGGATGTGAGAAATACTAATATGATTTACCTTAAATAAATTGTTTCCAAGAGTTTTCTTTCACACTCATATTGTGCATTGATACTATTGTACCTAACAACCCCATGTTTGACTTATTCATGGTCTCTAATTGGTTTTACATTCCTAAAAATATTTTATCTTAAATTAAGTTAATATGGTGATTTACTAAAGAATGAATGTTATTGAAGGCCTTGTCATAGAATTTTTCCAAATTTAATGAAATATGTGTTGTAAGGTTTTTAAAATGCCCTGCTTCTTATTTGTTTTCCTTCCAAACCCAATCCTTATAAAACACATTTACCTTATCAAATATTAGTATCTTTTTCTCACGATTTTTACATATATTAATTTACAGGTATGGCTTATGACCTAAGTTCTTATGTTGAATCCTTTCAGCTCTGCTAAGCTCACTCTCCACCAAGATCATTTTCATTTTCCAGAAATAACCGTCATTCCTTGATATTCACAGGTTTACCTATACTCAATTTACTCTTTGGTTAATTACTTTACAATTAGTTTTGGTTTGTTATTTGCTCTTTTTTTTTTTATACTTTCCCCACATAATTGCGCCTTAGTTTGGTACCGACAAGAAAGGGTTCAATAGGAATCTGGGTATTAATTTATTTTCTATACCTTCCATTACCACTCTCTGTAGCGATGATTAAGAGAAATATTTTCCTTAATATTTTCAATGTGCACAATTTTGCTGGTTCACATGGTTAGGGTGTTTCCTTTAGTGTGTCTTCTGTCTTGTTTTTATTTTGGGAGAAACCACCTGTAATATTCACATTCTAAATTTTTTGGTTGTCTATGATATAGGAAGGAAAAATACTAAAGAAGTTAAATGTTAGGTATAACTCTTTCCTTATACCCTACTCACCACTGCTCAATATATATATTTATCTTTCCCATTTCGGGTTACCTGTATCTTCCCATGTTTTTTATTGTAGATATGTGGAAGCTCCATCGGTTTTTAGTCCCTACACCTAGAGGGATATTCAATATTTAACTCGAGATTTTAAAATGTCAGGTTGGTCTCCATGGATTCCCTCATACGATGGTTTTCACCTTCAGTGTACCATAAATCATGAGCTTCAAATATTATTTTTCTTGGTTTTGTGTATCTTTTCCAAGAGCTAGTACTCTTTGGTCCCTTACATCTCACAATAAAGAATTTGAATTTATCACTTATATTTATATTGGTTCCCTTCATTACTGTTATAGAATAGTTTCTGACATCTCCATACTCTTGTAATTTATTATTTTAAAATAATGGTGAAATTTACCAAAGAAAACTAAACCTTTAAATATTTTTAACATAATGCATTTATTTTTTATTTTTCATAATCGCTTTATATTAGGAGTGTATCGTTGTATTTTTTTTACATTAAGAGTTTCAACTAGTTTACATTCTACCTAGAAGTTCAATATGTGATTAGGTTGCAAGGAGCATTAGGGGAATTTTGAGGTCTAAAGTGAGCCTCCTAAGAAAAATGTACAACAAAAATAAACTTTATAAGAACCAATAGGATTCAAGATTATGATTTCAACCATGGGGGGTGAGTCACCATTATTTAAGTAAAAGGGTAAAAATATTAAAAAATAATAAAATAATAAAACTACTTTTTCAACTCATATTTTCAACTTATCTCCCAAAGTTTTTACTCAAATTTCTAGTGGGAGTACCGGGTTGATGAAAAATTTAATTCCTCATCCAAGGAGTACCCATGTCGCATACTTTTGATGGAGCCTACTACACGAAAAATGAGAAATACATAAAAAAAAGCGTGATTACAATCACATTTTTCATGTATTTCTCATTTCTCGTGTAGCATGACCCATCAAAAATATGAAACATGGGTACTCCTTGGAATAGGAGTTAAATTTTTCATCCAACTGGTACTCTCACTCGAAATTTGAGTAAAAACTTTGGGATATAAGTTGAAAAAGTAGTTTTTTATTTTTTACCTCTAAAATTTTATGATGTAATCAAATCTTATTTTATTATTTCGACTATTATTTTATAATTTCCTTAGGAGGCCCATTTTAGACCTCACAATTCCCCTAATGGAAGATTATATTATGTTCTTATCATTCCACTAAATTTGAATTTCATTGATGCATCAATGTATTTTCTTTTAGTTCTAGTTTAAAAGTATTTTATGGATTATGAAAGCTCATTACGTACAAATTTGTTCTTTCTCTCTAATTGTGTTTTCGTATTGATTATAGATGCTTCCAGATGATTATAGTTAACAATATTCATTCTTCGAGACAAATATTTCTGGTCGCCTAGGTTTGCAACGCAATAGGGAAAAAAATGGTATAGTTCATGCAACTGCTCAATTTTTTTGTTTTTTAGAAAACTATTTCTTATACTCTGATTAATTTCTAGCACTAGTCTTCACTTCAAACTTGTTGGTTTTCCTTTCTGGGAAAAATATGTTCCATCCCAATAGAAAAGTTTATTCTAGTTAATTTCTATAAGAACTCTATTCTCATTTCTTTTTATAACCCAGATAGGGCCCACATTATGGAAAACAAGATCTTATTCTACTTATATAACTGATTCCTACTTTAAACCTTCAACCCCATATAATATTATTGTTGAAGGTTTCTAGCATACTTACGGTGATGGTTCCCTTCATTGTTGGGTGATCTAAGTCCTTTAGTCTTTCATTTTCATAAACAGTATAGCCTCAAAAGTTGATCGATACAGTCTCATGAAGTGACTATTGGTTTAAAATTTATACCAGAACCCTACTTTGTGCACTCTTGGGTAACGTTAAAAATTACTCCCTACGAGGAGTAAATTGACCTAAACATATTCATCGTCCAACCCTAGCACTATGCTTTATGAATCTAATTTGTTTTATGCTACCCCCATTTATCAAATAGAAAGGGTTTATAAATTTTAAAATTAATATTTTAATCTGGTCTCGCAAAGGCTGGAAACCACTAGCTCCTGCTTATTACTACTATACCCAGAGAGGGTTCCTAAGTGTAATTTTTAAATGTGACAATTATTGATTCAATGTTTTCCACCAAAATCCCAAATGATGGTAGATATATTTATCTTTTAACTGAATTAATTTATCATGGAAAACATTATCTATTGCATGGGTATGTTGATGCTAACAAAAAAATAAATGATCATAGAATGATATTTATTCTATATGCATTAACATTTAAAATCAACATAATTTAACACATTGCATTCCCATTCTGAAACTACTAGTTCACATGTTCAATCAATTTCACATGATACAGATGCACATAATCTACATATAAAAAGAAATCAGAATCAAGAAAGTTCTCAAATAGTATCTACCCATTTTACTAGTGTCATTCATATTTTTATTATTTCCTTGAGCTATAAATGAATATAATTTCCATATAACTAGTAACAACATTTCAGGTTCTATGCCAACTCGAAATCTGCTTGAGAGGACCATTTTCCACCCAACCATGAACCATCACCACTAGTTCCCCGAGGCTAAGATGGTATTTCCATGGAATCAATAACATATCTTGGTTCTAGATAATGTATTTTATACATTAACTCCCTAGAATATTTTTCCTTTGAAGCATCCACTTTGTCATGGGTTTTCCAACCCACTAACGTAGGCTTTCTTTCTTTCTTTCTTTTTTGAAAATTCCTTTCCTCCTTTTTCTTTAAAGCCAACCTTTGTCTGCTACGACACTTATCCAACCCTTACTCAATGTTTTTCTACAACTGGGCGATTTAATATATTTTATCTCCCATCATGTTAAATCTTATTGGTCAAATCTAGGGGATTTTTCAGGAGTTTTTTAAGGGAATATTATTTTGACCTCATCCACCAACACTGGTTTCCAAATCCTTGGAATAATCTCTCAACTCTAATGGTTCTTTCACAAGTAATTTCCAATTTTTATTTTCATTAATAAAATTCATTAATTACATCATCATACTTTATGTTCACCTTAATTCAAATCCATCATGGCTTCCTAGCCATCACATAAAAAAAACAGCTCAGTCTAAAAAAAGAATGATATTTACATAGAAAAATAGGGGTATTCTAATTAATCATAGTATAACTAGTACAAAATGAGAGATTAATAACTACTTGACTAAAAAAATTATTCGCCACAATTATTTCAAGTGAATTACTACTAAATTTGAACAATTTTATCTTACCGAACTAAAAACAACTAATTTAGTCTAGGGATAAAATATATGACTAGATATTAAGTGACTCAACTAAAAGCGACTAACTTAAATGACTAATTTAGTGCAGGACTAAAATATATGACTAGATAATAAGTGAAAAAAATAAAAATTATTAATGTAAATTAAAAATGATTAACACTTTACTTGTATGGACACAATATCATATTTTTACTTTTTCATGTTGTATTTGACACATCTAGGTAACAATATATCTATAGCCTACTAAACACTCTTAGACTTCACATGAGTACATGAATGCATGAAAGACCTTGATATTTAATCTCTTTAATAATTGTGAAAAGGGTTTAAAAATTTTCTTCATACATTTTTTGTTACATTTTTTGAACGGATTTGACATTTTAACCACACTATTACGCAAATCGATGCATGGGAACATAAAATGACTTGGTTCATAAGGCTAACAATTCACAATTTTTAAGATTGACTTGATGGTTTACTTGGTTTCATTTTTGTAGATTTATTATCACTTTCTAATTTGAAATTCCACATCCTAAAACACATAACGAGATAGTGATCGAAGCCTAGTACTGCCACTGTTGGTGCTCTTTGCACACAATTCTTAAATATTTGATGTTGACATATGCAGTTTATTATTGTTTAGGGATAATTTAAAACCTACAATGATCTCTAATATTAACATAAATTTGTTCTATAAACATAGTGGTTAATGTCCTCACATGCTAATGGTATTTCTCATGGTTCATTAGTTGTAATTACACACTTTGGAATGTTAGAAACATCATTTGGGTCACGATTTTATGGTTACAAAAAACATAACTATAAATGGTGACAAGTTGATGATAAACGGATCACATTTTAATGTTACAAATGTGTAAGTAGTCCAATTCAAATTTTTTGTATTCATTCTCCTTAGTAACAATGACAAGTTCGAATATTTCCTTTACTTATATTCGCAAAAACATAACTTTTTGTCATCCCAAACATAGTTAATACTATTGGCATATGATCTCTTAATTGTGAAATGGTCTCTTCATGATGATAATGAACCCTAAATATCCAATGCACATGAATATGATGAATGAATGATCTAACACCTTACTTTTATGGACAAAATTTTTGATTCATTTTCTATTTTTACAATGCCATTGTATATATCCTTCACTATCATCTCATGTTATATCGTTTATTGAGCAAGCTTTATCTTTCATTTTTCAAGTATAATTACGTTGAATGAATAAGCATGAGGGTCTAATTAAAATCATTCATAATTTTTTTAATAATTGATGGTTTATTTGACTTTTCGCACACTTATCCCTGCCCCTTTAATTTGAAAGTGAGTACTGTAAATTAGTAGTCTTTGCTAAGGAACTTCCCTTCATTACTCAATGACCTAAATTAGATCAATCTTTAAGGATTACCTCTTGGACAAGGATATATTTCTTATATTTTAAAGTGTGAGAAAAGGCCACCAAGGTGACATTGGATGGCTTGCTTAAGAGTTTCCTTTTAGGCATATGGGTGGGGTCCATACTTCTTTTCCTATGAGTGTGCTTGAGTGGAGACACAATTTAGGAAATTCTTACAAGAAAATTAGTTTCCCTTATTTTTGTCACGTAAACTACTTGAAATAAAATAATGTTCTTTTAATAACATATAATTTTGATAAATAATTAGTCCAATAAAATTTAAAAAATAAGATTATTATTATTATTGTTATTTTTCTCTATATGGAAGAATCGACAACTATAGCCAGCTTGTACTTACATGATAGGGATCGATTATATCCACTACCACAAGCACCTCCAAGTGTACCCATATTGACTCACACATGGCACTCTGAGATAATCAAAGTTTAAACTAATAACATCATAATAAATTCCTTAAAAACCCATTTTATCATCAATTGATCTACACCATGGACAAAATTAAAGCTAACTTTTGATATTAAAAATTATAGCTATTTTGTTTTATTCAAAAATCATTTTTAATATCTAATTTGAGGAAACCTTGCAAAATAAAATTTAATGTGAAAGTGTTAAACAAAATAAAGTTTAATGTGTGAAATGCTATAAAAATAATTTATTATAATCCACTAGACCTAACAATAGTAAAATAATTAGGCTCACAATTTTTTTAGGTGTCAATTTTATACTCATTTCCTACATTTTATGTTGTGGAACTAGCTCCAAAAATAGAAGAAATGATAGATCAATGCCTTAGAAATCACCTACCAAGGGGAAACCTCCAATATATTACGTAAATGAACACTCCCTGATGATACAAATGATACAATCTCATTTATATATATAGGAGTCCATGGAGCCACAGCATAATCCTAGTGGGGCCATAATGTAATCCTAGTCTACCTAACAATAATAATTTAAGGGCACAATAATAACAATATAGGGGTTACAAGGGTACAATAATAACAATAAGGGGGTTACACTAACAACAATAAGGGACTATACTAGTAATATAGGGACCTAACATGCCCCTCTCCTTCAAAAAAGTGTTGTCCTCAATGCTTGAGTAGCTCTGGGTGCTTCTGTATAAAATTCTCATCCTCCTATGTAGAATCTTCAGTGGGTAAGTTCTTCCACTTGATGAGATACTCTGAAATTGATCGATTCCGTAGTTGTCGAGTTCTTTTTTCCATGACTGCTTCAGGTTCCAATATGATTTTCCCTTCCTCATCAAGTTCTGGCAATACTGTTTGAACTGGAAGATTTTCACCTATAACCTTCTTTAAGCATGAAACATGGAAAACTGGATGTACTCGCGAAGAAGCAGGAAGCTCCAACTTGTATGCCATAGTACCAATATTTTGCAACACCTTGTAAGGACCATAGTACTTTGGTGATAATTTATTATCCTTCTTAGCTTGCTTGAGGGACATTTGTTTGTATGGTTGTAGCCGTAAAAATACCCAGTCTCCTACATCAAAAATTCTCTCGCTGCGATGTTGATTTTCCTATTGTTTCATTCAATTTTGTGTCAAATTTAGGTTATCCTTTAAGAGTTGGAGAACTTCTTGTTGATGCTCGATGTGATCTTCCACTGCTTGAACCTTCGAATTTTCTCTTAAAGATGATGTGATGGATGGTGGATGATATCCATAAAGTGCCATAAATGGGGTCATTTCTGCTGTAGTATGGAAGGAAGTGTTATATCACCATTCAGCTAGAGGTAACCACTTGACCCATTGTGTTTGTTTATCAGATACAAAACAATGAAGATATCCTTCCAAACATTTATTTACTATCTCAGTTTGACCATCAGATTGAGGATGATAAGATGATCTATGACCTAATTGAGTACCCAAACAAGAAAATAACTCCGTCCAAACATTTCCAGTAAAAATGGGATCTCTGTTGCTCACAATAACCCTTGTGATTCCATGTAGCTTTTGAATTCTGTCCATAAATGTAGTAGCAACTGTACTTGCTTTAAATGGATGAGATAATGCACAAAAGTGTGCATACTTGGTAAGTCTATCAACTACCACCATGATGACACTCTTTCCTTCGGACTTAGGTAAACCTGTGATAAAATCCATTGAAATATCCTACCAACGTTGACTTGGAATGGATAAAGGTTGTGGAAGACTCGAGGTCTTAATTGTCTCAACTTTATTCTGCTGGCAAACCAAACATTCCGCCACAAACTTTTGAATATCAGATTTAAGGCCATCCCAAAAAAATTCTTTCTTCACCCTGTGGTAAGTTTTTAAAAATCCTGAGTGTCCTCCTCAAGGAGAAGTGTGCAATTCCAGAAGAATCTTTTGTTTTAGTTGGGAATTCTTACAAAGATATAAGCGATCTTTGTACCATAAGGAATCATTTTTCAAACTAAATGTATTAGATGTACTAGGATCTTGCTGCAACTTTTGAATGAGTGCCCATACATCTTTGTCCTTCTTCCATTCATCTCTTGCTTCGGTTATCCAATCTGGTTGGATAATAGAAATGGCACAAAGCAATGCTTCCACCTCTTCATTCTTTCTTGAGAGTGCATCTGCAACAACATTTAGCTTTCCTTTTTTGTAGATTATTTCAAAGTCATAACCCAACATCTTTGTGACCCATTTTTGCTGCTCTTCTGAAGATAGTCTTTATTCCAAAAAGTGTTTAAGACTATCATGATCAGTTTTTACCTTGAAGTGTCTTCCCATTAGGTAAGTTCGCCATTTCTTTAGTGCATGCAGTATTGCTAACATTTCCTTCTCATAAATAGGTTTCTGTAAATACTTTCCTTTGATTGAATGACTTTCAAAAGCAATGGGTCTTCCTTCCTGCATTAAAACTGCACCAATTCCATTTCCTGAGGCATCACATTCCACAATAAAGGTTTTTGTGAAGTCTGGCATAGCTAAGACCGGTGCTAGGTACATTGCCTCTTTAAGATGTTCAAAGGCCTTAGTTGCTTCAGGAGTCCATGAAAATGCATCTTTCTTCAATAATGTTGTTAGAGGTGCTGCTATTCTCCCATAATTCTTAACAAACTTGTGATAATACCCACTTTACCCGAGAAATTCTTGCAACTGCTTTATGGTTGTGGGGACTTTCCATTCCTTAATGGCTTTAATTTTGTTAGGGTCTACCTTAACACCCTCGTGAGATACAATATGACCAAGATATTCCACCTCTTGTACTCCAAAGAAACATTTGGATGTTTTTGCATATAGTTGTTTCTCCTCCAATATTTTGAGCACCCTGTCAACATGTAGAACATGATCCTTCCAAGACCTGATGTAGATTAGTGTATCATCAAAAAATACTAGCACAAATTTTGTAAGGAAGGGTTTGAAAATGGAATTCATCAACCCTTGAAATGTAGAAGGTGCATTGGTAAGTTCAAAAGGCATGAACAAAAATTTATAATGACCCTCATGAGTTTGAAATGTTGTTTTCAGAATATCTTTAGTATTCATTCTCATTTGGTGATATCCTGAATGAAGATCCAACTTGGTAAAATAAATTTCTGCATGTAATTCATCCAATAATTCATCAATCACAGGAATGGAAAATTTATCTTTAATAGTGAGCTTATTTAGCTCCCTATAATCCGGATACATGTGCCATGATCCATATTTCTTGTGCACCAATACTACTGGAGTAGAGAAAGAACTTTGACTAGGTTGAATTATACCAGCCTCTAACATTTCTGCAATCATACGTTTAATTTCTCTCTTTTGGACATAAGGATATCTGTAAGGCCTGATGTTTGGAGGAACACTTCCTAGAATCAAATGAATATCATGATCATGATCATGAATAGTTGGGATTCCTTTGGGAGTAGTGAACTCCTTGGAATGATTGTCCAAGAATTTTTGGAGATCTGGAGAAATAGATGATTTTGATGTTGGAACTTCTAGTGAGCATAATTCTGCAATTACGCCCTGTTGTTATTTCTTCAGAATATTTGTCATGAAATTAGAGCCTATTATCTTTCCTAGCTTCCCTACAAAAACCCTTAATTCAATTTCCTTTCCTTCCGAAAAAAAAATTCAAGAAAAGATCTTGAAAATTAAAAGCTACCGTCCCCAAAGATTGTAACCATTCTACTCCTAGTACAACATCAGCACCTCCCATTGGGATGGAAAGCATTGGAATATTAAATACATATTCCCCCATGGCTAGCTTGATATTATGGTATTTTCTAGAGAAATGTATATTTCCTCCATTTGCAACCATCACTTGACATTCTGGTGCTGGGTATAGGAAACAATTCAATTCCTTGGCTACCTTACAATGAATAAAATTATGGGTACTACCCGAATCAATCAACACTATTACCTTTTTCTTCTTGATATTTCCTTCTATCTTGAGAGCTTGAGGAGTGGTAATTCCTACCAATGCATTACATGATATGGTCGGACTCATTTATTCTTCCTCTAGTTTTCCTTCTTGGTGTATATCCCCTACTTTTGAAGTTTCTTCTTCATTTTATTCCTCCCCTTCACAATCTATGTAAAATAATTTATTCTCAGTGCACTTATGACCTTTAGTGTATTTTCTATCACAACTATAGCAAAGGCATTTTTCTCTTTTTTCTTCCAATTTTTGTGGTGTCAACCTTCTAGGTTGTGGAAGTCTAGGAGTAGCAACACTTACATCTTTATATATGTGAGTGGTAGGCTCCCTTGTCGCCATAATTTTACATTCTATTTTTCTTGCCAACCTGAATGCCTTCTCTAATGAATCAGGTTCCCAAATGCGAACTTCATGTTGGATGTTATCGTTTAAAGTACCTATGAAGACATCAATCCTGTGTTCCTCTGGAATATCATCTATCCTTATATTCAATTTTCGAAAGTCCTCAATGTGCTCCGCCACTGAACCCTTTTGTTTGAGATTTATCAGTTGGCTAAAGAAGCTATTTCTCTTTGTATCCTCATAATGTGCTATCATTTCCTCTGTAAAAATTGACCAAGTCACAATTTTTTTATGGGATAAAAGCCATCGATACCATACAAATGTGTTCTAAATCTAAATTTGCAAGGCGTACCTTTTATGTGTTTTGCACATTATTGAGATCAAAATATTGCTCCATCGGTAGTATCCATGTTATGGGGTCCTCACCATCAAACTTCCACATATCCATCTTTGGAATATGGTGGTTCTTCCATCCAACATTAGAGTTTATGAAATCAAAATTAACATTTATTTTGTTCTTATCATGAGTTTCCTCTACTATATGTTCGCCATTAGGAAACATTTCTTGTATCAACTTTGCCAAACCTTTGGTTTCTACTTTTAAATCATTCTTCATGTTTTCCATGTTCTCTTTCATTTTTTCATCGATCTTAGCTTCCATTTCATCCATCTTAGCTTCCATGCCCACTTCCATGACATCCATCTTAGCTTCCAAACCATTCATCTTAGCTTCCATGCCTTTCTTCAAACCATCCATTTTAGTTTCCACACCTTTCTTCAAAACTTACATTTCATTTCTTGTTGCTCTTTGCAATAGCAAAATTTGGTGCACTTGCTCCTGTAATTTTGATATCTCATGTTGTGTTTCTTCTTGTTCATGAGTCAGAGTAGAGCGTTATGAAGGCTTAATGGTTGTTGAATTATTTTAAGGGGGCATTTTAGAACCCAATATTGATATATATTCTTCAATATTCCCTTCGAATAAATTCAAACTAATTGTTTTTTTGAAACAAGACTCGTGTAATTCAAGAAAAATACACACCTTTTTCATGCTTTTGAGGAGCTCCATATTGAAACTGAATTATCTCAATTATTTGGATCTTCAATATCTGAAATTTGGCCCTAAATTAGCCCTCTGAATCTTATTTTTAATGCCATAGGTCTGACCTAATTTGGATTCTTCAAGGTAAATTTATGCCCAATATCCCACGATGATCTAATTATGTACTGATTCAGTAGAGCGGAATTTTACAACTTGCCACATGTCACTTTTTCCTCCTTTGGGTCTAAAATTGATATAATGAAAACTAAAGTTCGTGTTCTTTTGGCCAAATTTTACAAAATCCAAATCCGACGCTCATAGAGAGAGTTATGGTGTTTTTCCCACAGTCGCCTCTTTGAGATGAAATTCGGGAGCTTGAAACAATCCTAACTTCCACAGATAATATCTCCAAAAATATTGCGAACAAAGATCTGAAATTTTTACAGGAGGTTCCTTAGGATGTCAGCTTCTCTCTATGAAAATTTCATCTTCTGAAACCTCGTAGAAATAAAGTTACAGTGAAAATGTTGCGATGACCTTTTTAGGTTAAATTCAGGAGCCTGTAAAAAGACCTAACTTCTACAGATAATATCTCCGAAAATATTGAAAACCGGGCTCTGAAATTTTGGTACGATGTTCCTCAGGAGCTTGGCTTCACACTCTAAAATTATAAATTTTGAACCTTCATAGAAAAAACGTTATAGCTAAAATGTCACAATGACCTGTTTGGAGCAGCGAAACCCTAGAATTCAAAGCTTTGATACCAAATGTTGTGGAACCAGCTCCAAAAATAGAAGAAAAGAGAGAGCAATGTCTTAGAAATCAGCCACTTCGAGGGGGAAACCTCCAATATATTACATAAATTAACAATTCTTGGATGATACAAATGACAAAACCTCCTTTCTATATATAGGAGTCCATGGGGCCACAATGTAATCCTAGCCAACCTAACAATAATAATTTAAGGGCTCAATAATAACAATATGGCGGTTACAGGGGTACAAAAATAAAAATAAGGGGGTTACACTAACAACAATAAGGGACTATACTAGTAATATAAGGACCTAAAATTTTCTTCCCTCATTCTGCTTTTTTGACCTCCAACCTAGGGACTATACTTACCTTTTTCCTTTCCTTTATGATCTTGAAACAACATAACTTTACCTTGTTTCATTACCTTCCCATTATTGTTAATTATTATGTTGTATTGTTCCTTTTTTGTGGCTAACTGAGATGAAAGTTGGGAGAACTTCTTTGGCCTTTTTTCTATTCTTTCAGATATTATTTTAAGCAAAAGAACATGGGACATGCAGGCGCACAACACTAGTTGGAAGCATGATCTTACAATGTGTTGTTACATGGTGTTTCTACCACACACAGAGTCAACACCTTCGTTGTCACATCTTTTTTGTTATACTACGATGATGTTACAGATCCATTGCTACAGTTGCGCTGCTATTTGTGTATTACTAAATTCAGGATGTTGATATGTCTTTGAAAGTTGTTACACTACAACTATCACATTCCAATGACAGTTGTAGGATTTATCATGTATTTTTATTTAGAATAACAACTTCAGGTAGTTTTGATTGAAATAAATTCTTTCCCATTCAGGATTTTTATTGAGGGAATTGGTTGTAACTATACTTAATTTGTCTCGATCAACATGAGAATCGATAGATTCTCATGAATGATCTTCTCCTCATTTTTTGGATATGTAAATATTATATAAACACTCGGGCCTTAATTACTATATAAACACTCGGACCTTCAAGGTCGAGGGGTTAGCACAGAACAATATCACCATTTTGACTCTGTAATTTTTATCATCATAATAAAAAATATCGTGTTGTTGTTGTTACATGTGTTCATTTATCTAATTCTCATTTACTTTTCATTTCTTCTTACGCTCTTCTAGGGAGGAAGGGTCCTCCTCTTTAGCAGGGATTACAACTATAAGTTATTGTATTATATCTTATATTTACTTCTACATATTAGTGGAGTACCATTGTTATTATGTTAACTGTAAGTATATCTTCTTCAATTATAGGTATCTATTATATTGTTATATAAATCTAATTAGAGGTACCAACTGCTATAGTTAGTGTGTGGCATGCTACATAATATTTTATCTGAAGTGTGATTACATTCTTGTAGATCATTTTTATTCCAGCATGAGTTTTAATTTAAGAAATTGGTTCAGCAATGATTTCTTCTTGTTTTATTTCCACTTCTGGTATGATGTATCAAAACCAATAGTGCAACTACCATTGAAATAAAAGACTTCCCTGGTCGATAATTTATGTCTACTATATTAGGAATTTAAAAATGATTAATACATTTCAATATTCTGGTGCTATTTCTGAGGATCTAAGTGATGATAAAATCATCCATAATTGTTTTTTTGATGGTAGAGTGTTCCTAGTCAGCAGTCGCTAGGCAGTAAGATGAGAGGTAAGAACCTATGCATCGCTCAAACATACTTGAGCAGTCTCACTGTTGCTACACTAGGGCACTTAGAGGTGTGAGTTTTGGGTGGGTTTTAGAGTGTGGCCTCAACTATACAGTTGCTGGGAAGTAAGACGATAGGTAAGAACATGCACATCGCTCTAATGTACTTGGGCGGGCTCACCATTGTTGAACTAAGGCACTTATAGTGAGGATTAATACACATAGGGTCCATGTGTGCTCATAGGACAACATAGAAACCAAAACATGCCCATTCTAACAAACCACAAGAAAGACGAGTTATAAAAAGGAAAAGAAGAGTGCAAATTTGGAGAGAAAGACATTCTTTGGGGATATAATTTCAAAAGAAGAGAAATAACAATCCAATTCATACAGGAACACTAGTAAGAAAAGACCACAAAAATATATTAGTATATCAAGCCCCGAGGAATCGTCACCTTCTATGTCTAGACCTCATCACCCTTCAAACAACTTATCCAGTCCTAAAATTAAGACCCTAGATCAGAAGCAGCAGTGGGAAGCCATTTCTCAAAAATTAAGAATTGAAGGACAAGGGGAAACCAGCGAGGGACATCCAGGGCCTGAACTGGAACAATATTTAATTTATCCTCATTATCTGGACTTGGGTAGTGCAGTGAAACAACCGATCCTGGAACAACCTGATCCTTCACCTATCATTCAATCCCCTGCACATTCCGAGGTGAATTCATCTTATGAGGAAGGATCAGCCATGGGGGATGAAAACACTAGAATAGATGGTACTATTACTACTTTTTAATTCCCAATACTGGAAACAAGGGATGAAGCTCCTATGAAGAATATTCCCTTATCATCTCTTCCATCCTTCTAAGGGATGGCTATCGAAGATCTTGATACCTTTATGTTTGAGTTTTATGTCTTATATAGAATTTATGAGTACATTTCACACTCTCAGAAGCTAAAACTGTTTCTTTCTACTCTGAAAGGAGCAGCGTTGAGATGTTTCATGGGACTGAGTTCTGGCTCGATCTAGACCTGTCATGAAATGAAGGAGACATTCATCTCTAAGTATCAAGATTATTGTCGAACTAGGGATTTGAAGGAATAAATCATCAGGATTACACAGAAGGAGGAGGAAATCTTGGAATTTTATATGGAATGATTCCATTACAATTTACAAAGGTCTAAGTTTGATGACTTAGCCCTGGAAACTATGAAAATAATATTTATAAGAGGCATGAGAGATGACCTTCTATAGCACTTGAATATGTTCGGAAAGGGAGACATATCCCAGGAATCATTTGAAGAAATAATAAAGCTCTGTCTACAGAGTTCAAGGGGATCAACCAAAGGGAGGAGCTCAGTTCGGGACCCTTCAGTCCAGATACAAAATTCCATGAGTGGAG
Source organism: Pinus albicaulis (assembly GCA_034641835.2). Taxonomy (NCBI): domain Eukaryota; kingdom Viridiplantae; phylum Streptophyta; class Pinopsida; order Pinales; family Pinaceae; genus Pinus; species Pinus albicaulis. Next base: position 18,652 of record JAXQQM020089016.1, read on the forward strand.
GAGTGACTAGAGCATATTTTGGGAATCTATTGTACAATTTTAAAACCAATCTCCTCAATACTCTATCTTCCCATATTACCACATCACAAGTCAAGAAAGCACATGGATATGTTTAAGTAGCTTTTGTAATATTTTGTCCTCGGTGCAGAAAGAAACATCTACAAAGAGAAAGATCATACAACAGAGTGCCACTTATTCCTGGACAGATGGAAATCTCTATCACAGTAGACCAAACTTTCTAATTCAGTGTTGTGTTAGAGAAGATGAGATTATTGATATCTTGAAGCCTTTTCAAGAGGAGCCCTATGGAGGGCACTTCGTGGACAAGAGGACGAGGTACAAGGTACTCTCAACAGGGTACTACTGGCTAAATATATTATGGGATGCCAAAAAAATTGTGAAAGGTTGTGATAGCTTCCAAAGGATGGGCCAACCACTACAATCAGACGAGATGTCGTTACAACCTCAAATAGTGTTAGAACCATTTGAGAAGTGGGCCTTGGATTTTGTAGGGCAAATTAATCCTTAGGGCCAATTAATCCCTTCATCACAGAGAGAGTAGAGGTCGTACATATTGGTCTATACATATTACGTCACAATGTACATATTACGTCAAAAAGTGGGTTGAAGAGAAGGCACTAACTAGAGCTGCAGATGAGGTTGTTTCAGACTTCCTATTCGAAGATATTTTTGTTCGCTTCAGAATACTTAGGGAGATAGTGACGAAAGGGGGGGCTCAATTTACATCTCATTTGATCTAGAAACTGGCTGAGAAGTATGTAATTCATCACATGATCACTTCACCTTATCACCCACAATCATGTTGGGGTGGAGCCCGATTAGCGTGTTTATTTTCAATGTTGCTAGAGCCCCGTACCAATGGGGCGGCAATAGAACCCGTAATTAAATGCTTCCCGGGGGGTCTAGGGGGCGGGCCAGGGACTTTATGGAGCCCCCATGAAGCTAAAAATAGATGTAAAATTGTCTTGTAAAAGTATAGTAATTTCTATTCAATCCGGGTCGTTCATTGTGCGATGATCCATGGTAAGCAGGTTAGTTTATGGTTTTTTTCGCTAGAAGGCAACCCTCATGTATTAGGTATTTATTAAGTGGCTATGCAATCGCATGTATTCTCAGAGCGAGAAACAAATAGGGAGACTGTGAGAGAGAACAGAGGATATTACAACAGATCTGCTATAGCTTGTGCCTCTTCATTTTGTTGGATAATAGAAAGTAAGGACTGGCTGTTCGGGGTGGACATAGCCCAAACTGGGTGAACCACGTATATCTGTATCTCTCTGGTTTTATGTGTTTAGTTTTCTTGTGTTTTCCGCATATTTTATGTGTTTCATTTCTCTTTAATATATAATTTTCTAACATTAGTATCGAGCATGTCCTTCACAGAGAGAGTACAGCCTCAAGAACGCTACAAGAAAATGTGTCAAAGGATGAATAGAATAATCATGGAGGTGCAAGGTGACAAGTATGCATGCAGATTACATTTATTTAATTTTGCAGAGTCGATATATATTTTTATCTAATAAATAGAGGGTCTTCAAGTTCCTTGGATGGTGGTATTCTAGAGGAAGCATGGACAGGTAAAAAGGTAAACTACTATTTTTTAAAACCTTTTGGTTGTGAGGCCTTTGTCCATATTAATAAAGAAAATAGAACAAAGCTTGAGGAAAAATAAAATAAATGTACCTTTATTAGATATGGTGTTAATGATTTTGGTTATCGCTTATATGATTATGAAAATCAAAAAATTATTAGAGTAAAGATATAATATTCAATGAAAAAGTCTTGTATAAGAACTACTAAAAGAAACAAAACATAAAGAAAACAAAGAATACACAATTCTCAACGAGACTGCGTAAAAGTAAAGGAGACTCGAAACACGATCACTAGCCACAACAATAGTAACCACTGCAACAGCAACAGGCACCTCAAACACCTGAAAGTGGTGTTAGAAGGTCTACCAGGATAAGTACACCCCCTAAACAATACTCTCCTTCATTATATTATTTATTGTTGACTGATTCTGGTGAACCCGAATGTTATGAAGAATCAATGTAGGTTGAAACTACGAATAAGTGGGAGCTAGCCATGGAAGAAGAGATGGACTCCTTAATACATAACCAGACTTGAGACTTAGTAAGTTTTCTTGTAGGTAAAACAAAATTGTAGAATAAATGGGTTTACAGGCTGAAGGAAGAAGATGGAGGAAAACAAAGGTACAAATCTAGACTTGTGGTGAAGGGGTTTGCACAGAAGAAAGCTATTGATTTTGATTAAATATTTTCTCCTATTGTTGAGATGACTTCGATCAGAACTATTTTAAGTCTTGTAGCGGTGGAAGATTTGCATCTTGAACAGTTAGATGTAAAGACAACATTTCTCCATGGAGATTCAGTGGAAGAGATCTATATACAGAAACCAGGAGGATATGAGGTCAAAGGGAAGGAAAAATTAGTGTGTAGGTTAAAGAAGAGACTGTATGGCTTAAAACATGCTCCAAGGTAGTGGTATCTAAACTTTGATAGGTTTACGTGCGAACAAGGTTATACTAGATGTCACTCTGATCATTGTGTTTATCTTAAAAAGAAAAATGATGGCAGCTATATTATATTGTTATTGTATGTAGATGAAATGCTTATTGCAGTGTCGAACATGAACAACATAAATGTGATCAAAAGAAAATTGGAAAATTCATTTGCAATGAAGGATTTGGGAGCTGCAAAACAAATCCTTGCTATAAGAATAGCTATAGAGAGGAAAAATCGCAAATTAAAATTGTCTCAGAATTAGTACATAAAAAAGGTGCTGAAAAGATTTAATATGCAGAATGAAAAATGAGTTAGTACACATTTTTCTATCCATTTCAAACTTACTAAGGAGATGTTCCCCAAGACCCAAGAAGAAATCGATTATATGTTTAAAGTTCCATATGCATCGGCAGTTGGAAGCTTAATGTATGCAATGGTCTGCACAAGGCCTGATATTGCACATGTAGTGGGAGTTGTAAGCAAGTACATGAAAAATCAAGGAAAAGAACATTGGATGGAAGTGAAATGTGTTCTTAGATATTTTAGAGGTACCACAATCAAGAATTATGCTTTGGTGGTTCAAACATTACTCTACAGGGATATTTTGATGCAAATATGTCAGGTGAAAGAGATAAAAGGAGGAGCACTACATGGTATGTATTTAATCTAGGTGGAACAACTGCTAGTTGGGTTTCAAAAATCCAAAGTGTTGTTACACTTTTAGCAATAGAAGTAGAGTATGTTGCTGCTACAGAGGCTAGTAAGGAAATTATTTGGTTATAAAGGTTTATGGATGAATTGGGTAGGACGCATGATATGGGCACGCTATACAATGATAGCCAAAGTTCCATTCATCTTGCAAAGAACTCAGCATTCCATTCTAGGACTAAACATATACAACTCAAGTACCATTTCATATGGTCAGTGTTGGAGGATGGACAGTTGAAGTTGGAAAAGATACACACTAGCCAAAATTCTTCAGATATGCTAACAAAATTTCTAACCAGGGAGAAATGGAGAATATGATTATTTTTAATTGTTCTTCAATTATGATGATGAAGATGAGAAACAATTAGGTCCAAACTGGAGTCATTGTCCAGAAAATAAAGCAGCGGTGGAGTTGCTACAATCAGTCTCCAAGTGGGAGATTGTTGGGTGTGGAGCCTGATTATCTTGTCTATTTTGTATCACAACATTGGACACCTTTACCTTCATGGGGCAGAAACGCTGCCCACAATTAAACGATTCCTAGGGGGTCCACAGGGGTTGGCTGCGACTTTATGGAGCCCCCCCCCTAGCGGGGGGTTTCGGGGGCAACTCACAATACCAACAAAGAAGGAGACGCACAGCAAGAAAACACTCATGAAGAAAATGTGACTGGTGATGTGTTACAAGATGATTTGATTCTTTATTTTGAAAATGTTACTGATCCTAGGTGGTAGATTCAAGGGCCTCATTCCATGCCACACCTGATAAGAAATATTTTCATGACGATGTTCAAGGAGATTTTGGACAAGTTCGTTTGGGTGATGATAAATCCTGTAAAATTGTTACAATGGGTAAGGTTCTTGTAAAACAATAGAATGGAAACCAATGGATATTAAAGGATTTAAGGCATGTTCCAGATCTGAAGAAAAATCGGATTTCAATAGGGCAGTTAGGCAGTGAAGGTTGTGTGACAACTTTCACAGATAAAACTTGGAAGGTCACCAAAGGAGCCCTGGTAATAACAAAAGGAGAAAAGGTTGGTACATTGTGTTTATGCAATGGTATTTCTAAATCTGTTAATTATTTAACTTAAAAAGGAGCAGATGCAGCATTATGGCATCATAGGCTCAGACACATGAGTGAGAAGGGGATGAAGATTCTTCACTCAAGAAATTTGTTGTCGGGTTTGAAGGATGTTGATTTGGATTTCCGTCAGAATTGTATTTATGGAAAATAGAAGAGAGTGAGATTTCTCAGAGTTGGGAAAGAAGAGGAGAGAAAAAAATTAGAGCTTGTGCATACAGAGAGTACCAACAAAGTTATTGATGGAATTTTGACAAATATAGTAGCTAGCCACTGGAGAAATTGGGCTGAAAATTTTTTGGAAGTACTGTGGGATTAGAAAACAATATGGAGGAATACTACAGGCTTCTCACCATACAAATCGGTGTACAGTAATAATCCTTTATTCCCCATAGAGTTTGAAAAAAAAAAAAAAAAACTGAGAACAACATTACAGGTAAATATGGATTCGAGCATAACAAAAAGACAAAGGTTGAATCAACCCAATGAGTTGGAGGAGAAACATTTGGCTGCCATTCAGAAGACAAAGATGATTCAGTAGAAAAGAGCTAGATGACATGATAGGTTCATTAAAAAGAAGAAATTTCAGAAAGGATATTGGGCTCTCTTGTACGATTCAATATTTAAGTATTTCAAGGTCATGCTCTACACCAGATGGCTAGGTCCTCACAAAGTAGATACAACCTTTGACAATGGGACTATAAAATTGGTTACTATTGATAGTGCTAAGATGCCATTACTGGTTAATGGGAACCGTCTGAGGTTATATCATAAACCTGCTTCTAAGGATCACATTTATTAACATTGTGACAGACTCTGATCTTCATGTTACAAGAGCATGGGGACATTCCCTTCTGTTACCCGAAATTTGATTTTTCAATAAGTGTAACAACTGAAAACCACTTTTTTTGCGGTTGTTACAACTGTTAAAAACAAAAAGAAAAAAAATAAATAGAGAATATATATATATATATATATATATAATTAAAAACAAAACAAAAATATATGATAATAAGAATCTGACTGTGAAAGCCTCTCTTGGGGCGCAGTCAGACAATCATCCTTTTTACAACATCATCCTTTTCTTCCCTGCATATTCTACATGATGGTGTTACATATTTATTTTCAGTGTTTTTTCTTAACAATAATGTTTTATGAAGGATATCGCATTGGTTTTCTTGGATGTTACATATGTAACAACCGACAACTGTCAACAACATCTTGAAATATTGTTCATTGTCCTAACACGCAACAATAATTACGATAGTTTGAAGGTGACTTCCACGACCATAAGAGCAATCATGTTATCACATCAATTTCCTCCTCCATGTATTTTCAGGTATGTCACCGAAAATATAACATTATCATCCTCTATTATTTGATGATTATGGAAAATTAATGACAGTCCTTTTGAGGATCATGGACTTTCGTCATCGTTAATGTTTGGGGGGATGAATATTGTCATAATTATGAACAATTTTTTAGCTTTTAAAGTCACCATTAGTCCCACAATTTACCAAATTTAATACCATATCAGCCGATCATGACCCGATCTTGTCAAAAATGATATTTGTGCTTGAAGTATGAAGCTCTCCATAATTGGGAATTAACAGAAAGAATGTGTGGGTACGAACCATCAATTTAAAACTTTTTTCACCTCTCGATCACCATGACATTCCATCATCTCCCTCGGCTCAAAGTTCTTGCACCTTTGGTCGAAAATTCTGAACCCGAAGATAATAAAGCATGTTGTTGTAATACAACAAGTATTTTGTTGATACCCTGGCTATCTAAGCTAAAGGAAGTAATCATGTATAACAACATAAGATGTGGGGATCTATGGTGAGGTACAAACCATATTCTATTGAGGCATTACAGAATTGTCTGGAGGCATATGAGATATTCAGAGATGCTGGGTGGCTTGAGTATTTTCAGAAGCTAAAGGGTTCAGATGAAGCAATTGCAATGGATTTAATACAATATAAACCGATCATGATCGGATCTTGTCAAAAAGGATATTTGTATTTGAAGTATGAAGCTCTCCATAATTGGGCATTAATAGAAGGAATGTGTGGGTATGGACCATCAATTTAAAACCTTTTTCACCTCTTGATCACCATGAAATTCCATCATCTCCCTCAGATGGAAGTTCTTGCACATGATTTGGGGATCTATGGGGATATATGGAAGTAATCATGTATAATATCACAAGATGAGGGGATCTACGGTGAGGTACGAACCAGATTCTATTGAGGCATTACAGAATTTTCTGGAGGTGTATCAGATATTCAGAGATGCTGGGTTGCTCGAGCATTTTCAGAAGCTGAACATTTCAAACAAAGCAATTGCAATGGATTTCACTAAAAACTTGAAAAACTATCAGACCAAACTCAGGGGTTTTCAGATTGAAGTAATGGAGGAGGCTGTTTCCCGAGTAACATCACTATTGTAACAACTCTACTTACCCAATTTTTTTTTGTATTTATATTATTATACTTCTTTTGTTGACACTTTCTTAGTTTTACTTTTATCCCTTAATTATTTTCTTTTTTTAATGCATCATCTATTACAAAAATTCATTCAAGGATATTCTTTCTATCTTTGGAAGTTTAATGATGTTGTCTCTTAATTCATCACTATGAATAATTTCGTAAACACTCATTCCTTGAATATGATTTTAATTTCTTCTCATATACATGGTATCCTTATACTTATTTTAATGTATATAATTTCATAATTCTCATACTAATTTAACACTTAAGTAGAGCTTTCCACATCTCTCTAAACATTACCATATGTCATTATATGCATAAATCTACTTTAGCTCTAGTTAACCCTTAAGTTTTTCCTCATATATATATATGCTATCATATATTACACCCATATATGATTGTTTCATCGATTTTGATTTCTTATATTGTAGGTATCTACATTCTTTTATTTCTAAGCCTATATGAATCTTTTATAGATCACATATATCTATATTAATTCAATGAAGATTCTAATTTAACTTAACTCTTTTCCTATGCTTTTACATAGTAATCTCTATTATTATGGTTCAAATAATGTATGTTAACCCTTTTGTATTTATGCTTTGTTCAACCCATAATTATAAGGGATATTTTATGTGTTAAGACTTTTTTCATACCCTAACTGTTGAGCTAGTTTATGTCCCTCATACATTTATCATTTTCCATGTTATAGTTTCTATTGAACTCAGACGTGACAAGATCATCTTGGTCTTACCGTATGCTAATTTATAATTAATGATTTAAATTTTTAGGATTTATTTGATCATCTTGTATTTTATATAGTTTTAACCAAGATATTTTCTTTCTTCTATTAAATGACAACCAACTTTATCGTAGTTCCATTTATTAGCAGTACGTCTGACCTGTATCATCACATGGACCTATTAACTTCATTAGACAACTATATGGTGTATTTTCATGGTGAATTAACCGTGAATATCACATCGTAATTGTTACTTGCAATTGATCTTAGCTAGGGTTTCATTTTTGTACATCATTTCATTTTTTGGAACTTCTTCGCTATGTGTTCAGCTCTGGAGAATTTCTGTTTCGTTTGCAATGTGAATGGCCTACGTCCATCCTCGTGCATTTTTCCGGAACATCACACATGTAACATAATTTCAGAATTTTGTTTTCATGTAAATTTTGTTTCACAAATATAAGTTTAACAGAAATCATTGAACTTTCCTTTGTTTAACTTGTTCATGATTTTTTTACTTTGTTTTCCAAAATATTTTAACTTTGGAATTTGTTTATAAGTTTATAGGTTGAACCTCAGAGAAGGCTTTCTTCGATCATATCCATGGTATACGAAATTGTGATTCCTTTCATAAAAGATACGTAACTACTCTCTTCTCTTGTCTACTACGTATTCCTCCTTCTACGCTTATTTTTGTATTATCTCTGTTCTTTCTTGGCACCGGGATTTAAGTTTATTACTCATATCAGTCTCTATATTTGACTGTTTGGTTTTGTGTGGTTAATTTGAGTTCAAGCTTCAATGTTATGAAACTCTCTGTTCAATTTTATAAACATTTTCCCCAATTTCTTTATATATTTATTGATATTAGATTTTGTTTAGGATTTTTCCGATAATAATAACTTAGTTTTGCATCCCTCAGCCACTACAAATTCCATTCCTATCCTCTCACTAAATTTCAAAACCATTACTCAGTTACTTTCCCTTTTATGAAATTCTAGGTATCGTTTACATTTTCGATATGAAGAAAATTAGTTATGGTTAATGGTGAACTCATCTTCTGGAATTAGATAAATTTATATTCCAACCACTCTATAATTTATGCTTATCTCCGTGTTCACCATTTTCAAGGTTCTTGTTTGTAGATTTCACACCACAGAGGTTGGGTGACATTCAATTTGACCTTTCATAAGTATAACTTGTCAATTCAGTTTACATTTAGTTCATACAGGGTTAGCAATAAATCTTCGATTTCTCTTTTTTTGAATCAATCTTTCCTGTATATATGAAATATCGAATTTCAAGGTTTAATTTTTAATTTTTTTTTTTCATAGAATGCATTTTTTTCCATACAACTTACAATTTTCTTAGTAACAAATTGGAATTTGATTCCAACATTTCACTATAGTGAATTTTGTTGAATCTTTCATACCCATAAGTTACTTATATTATTTTTTTGCAACAAATTTGTTTTAATGACTTGAATATATCTCAGTTAATTTACTAAGAAGCAATTTCTATATTTCAAGTTCATGGAATATATAGTTTAACTTAGTTTCTATATGTATTCTATTCGATAATTATTTACCTTTGGGTTTATATATTCATTATGTCTATCTTATCTTATAATTTGAACCGTTTATAATTTTGTATAAAACATTGAGAAAAATAGTTAATAATTTAATGTATTTCAATACTTTTGTTTTGTAAGTAATGGTCATTTGCTAATTTCCTAGATTAACAAACAGTTTTATTACACAAGAAAACCCCTCTTTTCTTGCTTTCATACAATTCATGAATTTACCTTAAATACCCAGTATATGGTTTCCAACCAAAACTCAGGTATTACATTTTCTATAATTTCCATACTATTACATAATTCTAATTTCATTCTTAGTTTATCTTACTATCCTATATGTTTGATTTTTTTATTTCATGTACAGAAGAAACTTTACTGCCTCATACTTGGATAACACGGTAAATTTATATGTTTAATGATATTTACAATTATCAATATTCTATCTACTTGTTTTTAGATTCTATTTGATTTGAATCTAACCCATCTCTATGTGGGTTCTTGGTATAGGTACTTCACCTTTGTAGCTTAGAACATCTTCATTTAAACTTTCTTTCACAAAATAATTGTACATAAATTTTATTTCATCTATCTACAGGTTGGTCACTACCATGTATAGAATTCAACAACTGAATTAAATTATGTTTTGTCAATGTATAAATAATTTTTTTAATTAATATCAGTAATATTCGACTCTGAGTTAATATTACTTTGACAGTAATAACTAATGATTTTCATGGATACTAATATATTATTCTTGTCATCATTGTTAGATGAATTTAAATCCTGCAACCATTTCTGTACAAAAGTTGGAATTTATTTATTATATTCAGAATGCATATCTATGTATGACTAATTCATAACTGATTGATTCTAAAACCATATTGTATTCTAAATGTATAATGGTTTCTCTGTACATATTACCTTTCTATGTATAATGCTTTTCAAGGTGTTGGTCCACTATATTGTTTGTAGAGGTACATAGATTTCCAAATTTATGAATTTGTACAGTTTGAGTTTAAGTACATAGTTTGTATAGAATATTTCCTTCTTGATTCAATACAATAAATCCCACTGTACATACTTATACTTCCTCTTGTTTATAGAATTGGATAGGCATTTCTATTATGGATTACCATGTTTCTCTAAACATCTTAGAATATTATTTAATCCTAATGATGTATTTTATATCTGTAATATAGAAATTAACATAACCTAACAGCAGATTTAAACCCTTCTAATTAGGTTTAGAGATTTTGTTTGTTAGTTATCTAATTTAACTATTCTATTTAACTATACAAAGAATTTTACTATACCTTGTATCATTATTTTTCTGTTAAATACATGACACTTTATTCCTCAAAGAATAAAATAACTATCTCAGAGATTTAATATTTCAAGTTACACACTTTTTAGCTTGAATTCATAACTAATCATAGTAAATCATGCTCAATCATCATTATAATAACAAAATCATAAGAAATAATTTAACAACTATGCATACCAATTTTGGTAAATACTATTTTCCACCGAACCTTGAGTTTAATCCATAGCTCCCCCTGAGCAGATACAAATTCCTCCAAAGTGTAGATAACCTCTTGTCTACCTAGGAATGCATTATTTAAGCCTGTTTTCCCTCATCCTGTTTCCATAACTGTGTCCAGTCAAATCAAGATTTCATTTTCCTTTAGCCTAGGCTTTACTTTTGGTTTTTCCACAAAATATCTTTAAAACTAGATTTTTCCTCTTTCTAGTTTTATTTCACCTCTTCTCACTAACTTTCCACTTTACTAAGGTATATTTTAGATTTTTATCTGAAATATAATTTATTTATTTTATTTTATTTTTTCCAAGGATTTTTGGAGAGTTTGGGTAAGTCTTTGGATTTAATTCCATCCTCATGGACTTGAAATACTGGTCTCCAATTTACTCTAGTCTTTGCACAATAATTAAGATTCTAGATTTATTAATTTAAAAAATAATATGTCCACACATATAGTTTTCCTTTAGGTCCACTTAACCTTTATAATTTTCAACTGACTAAATAAAATCAGTAAAATATGGATATTATATATTCTCCCTCTAAAAGAAAACATTGTCCTCGGTGTTGCAAAATATTAGTTCACTTCTAAAACAATGATGGAAATTTCTCTTTCATTTCCTCTTCTCGCTCCCAAGTAGCTTCCTCAGGGGTAAAGTGCCTCCATTACACTTTCACCCTAGCCACGGTTCTATTTTGGAGCTCAATTTATTCCCGTGCCTATATATGAAGGGGCTCTGGAAGAAATTCCACTTTGGTTTCCACTTGTATCACAGTCCAATCAATTACATGAGTAGGATCGTATACATACTTTCTTAATAAGGAAACATGAAAAGCATTGTGAACCTTAATGTGAATAGGTAGAGCCAATTTATAAGCTACTGGCCCCACTCTTTCTAAAACTTCAAATGGTCCACAGTAGTGTGGTGCTAACTTAGCACAACTACCAACATATAATGTACTCTTTCGAGGCTTAATTCTAAAATAAACATGATCTCCCACTTTGAATTCTCTATGAATTCTCTATTTATCTGCATAGCTCTTTTGTCGATCTTGAGCTATTTTAATATTTTTTGAATTTTCTTCACAATTCTTTCCATCTCCTGTAATTCATGAGGTCCAAGAATTAACTTGTCTTCTAGTTGAGTCCAACTAAGCGGTGTGTTGCATTTTCTGCCATACAAATCTTCAAAAGGACTCATCTTAATTGAAGCTTAATAAATATTATTATAATAAAATTCTTCCATATGAAAAAAATCTTCCCATTTTGTAGGTTTTTCCTTCACACACATGTGCATCATGTCTTCTAAAATATGGTTGGTTCTTTCAGTTTGCCGATATGTTTGAGGATTGTAAGCGGTATTAAAGTTAAATTTGGTACCCATTCCTCCAAACAGAGTTTTCCAAAAGGCTGAAGTAAATTTTGCACCTCTGTCAGATATAATCATTTTTGGAATTCCATGTAATTTCACAATTTATTTCATAAATACATTGGCTACTTGAGCTACGCTAAAAGTAGCTTTTACTAGTAAACGGTGTGATGTCTTAGTTAATGTGTCTACAACCACCATTATAGAGTCATGTTGACACTTTGTTCGAGGCAATCTAGTAATGAAACCTATGGAAACCACTAGTCCCATTTCCATTCGGGAATAGGTAGAGGGTTCAGTAATCCTACATGATGCTGATGTTCAAATTTTACTTACTGAAATTCTAAGCACCTAGCTAGATAATCAACAACATTTTTTTTATACCTAGCCAAGACATGTTCTTACTTGATGCTAAAATCAGTTTCTGATAACCAGGATGACCTTCATAAGGTCTTTTATGATACTCATCTAAAATTTCTTGTTTTAGAGATGTCACATTTGGAATATACAATATTTGTTTATAATAAATGAGTCCTTTCTAGTTTCTATTATATCCCAAAACTTCAGTTTTTTGCAATTTCTCTTGCAATTTCACATATTGTCGGTCTTGCATCAACACTTCCTAAATATATTCTTCTATTTCAAATTTCACACTACTTCCTACATTGGTCAAAATTTGATGAGAATTCCTACCCAAAGCATCAGAAATCTTATTTTATTTTCCTTTAATGTGTTTATTTCCATATCGGACACACTAAGGAAAGATTACCATCTAGCTTATCTAGCATTTAAATATTGTTGAGTAAATAAGTATTTCAGAATTATGTGATTTGTCATTAGAATGAAATTATTTCCCAATAGATAATGTCTCCACATCTTCAATGCATGTATCACAACAGCTAGTTCTAAATGATATACAGTATAATTATATTCATGCTTCTTAAATTTCCTTGATTCATATGTTATTACTGAATGATCTTGCAACAACACTCTTCCTATCCCTTCAACACATGCATCTGTACACACTACAAATTCCTTGTTTGTATCAGCAATTTTTAATATGGGTGCAATAGTTAATTTCAGTTTTAATTTTTCAAAACTACTTTGACATTTTTTCAGCCATTCAAACTTTACTCTTTTTCTACAATGAAGTAATAGGATAGGCTAAGACTGAAAATCGTTCAACAAACCTACGGTAGTATCCAAAAATACCCATAAAGGATCTTATGGATGGTACATCTATGGGTATAGACCAATTCATTATTTCTTGTATTGTGTGTGGGTCTACTACTAAGCCATCCTTTGAAATCACATGACCGAAATACTGAATTTTGTCCTTTTAAAATGCATATAATTGATGTTATCTAAGTGTTAGCAGGACTATTCTGAGATGTTCTTTGTGTTCTTCTTCATTTTCATTGGAGTACACTAAAATGTCACCAATGAACACTAGTACAAACTTGTCTAGATACTGGTGCAATACACTATTCATTAAACAAATGAATGTAGCAGGTGCATTAGTAAGTCCAAAGGGTAGGACTACAAATTCATAGTGTCCATATTTAGTTCGAAATGTTGTTTTGTTGATGTCCTCATCTTTAATTATGAGTTGGTGATATCTTGTTCTTAAATCAATCTTTGAGAAGATAGTAGCTCCTCTCACTTGGTCAAATAAGTCATCTATCAATGGCAGAGGATATCTATTTTTAATATTTAACTTATTCAGTTGTCTGTAATCTCTACACATTCTGAATGTTCCATCTTTCCTTTTAACGAATAGCACTGGGGCTCCCCAAGGAGACACACTTGGTCTGATGTACCCTCTATCTAACTATTCTTGCAATTACAGTTTCAGTTCTAATAGTTTAGGAGTACTCATTCTATAGGGTGCTCTAGAAACAAGTGTAGCTCATGGTACTAGTTCACTTGAAAATTCAATTTCTCTTTTAGGGGGTAGATGGGGTATTTATTTTGGAAATACACCTTTAAACTCTCTGATCACTGGTAAATTTTCTACAGCCTCCTTTTCAGTTAGTTGTCCCAATTCTTCCACTTGTACAACATACATTTGACAACCCTTTCTTGCTGTCCTTTTTAGCTGCAATGCATAAATTTGTCTGATAGATATTAGTTTTGGTTTTGGTTTTCGTTTCACTATCACAACTTTTCCTTCCTCATCTCTACAATGTATTGTTTTATCTAAGCAATTTACTATTAATTTCTGCTTCTCTAACCAGTACATTCCTACTAACAGATCATATGATCCTAGAGGCAAAATATTTAATTGAATTTCAATTTCATATCCATTTAAATTTACAACAATTTCTTGAAGTTTATGGGTCACTTTTCTTTTTGTTTCTGTAGCTAACTGCACTAACCATGCCTGCTGAAATTTTTCTAATTTTAACTTACACTTTTCCACAATTTGTGGACTAACATAACTTCAATTTTCTTGTGGGTCTATTAAAACAGAAACAGGTAGTTCAACAATCATACCTTTTCTATCATGGTTGATTGGTGTTCAACGTGGCGATCTTCAAGTGCAACATTGATCCTAGGAATGTTTTGAGTAATTTCGTTTACTATAGTTTCCTTTCGTAATACTTGAATTTTATGAACTATTCTGTGAGGATAGTCTCGTAGTAGGTGAGGTTCTCCACATCCCCAACACTTTAGTGGTTCTTTCATTTTTACAACACTTTCCTTTTTTTTTTTTGTATCCATCTGCTTAGACCGAGTATGTGACTGTGCTGGTTGGTTTTCTCCACTTTTATTAAATTTCTTCCTTTGGGGTTCTTTCCAAAAAAATTCAAATATCCTGGTTTTACTCTTTTTACATTTGAGTCACCCTTCCCCTTCTCTTTATTTTCCAATTTTTTCAGCTGATCATTTCCGCCTTTAAATTACTGATAGCATAGTCTTTCTTTAACAAATTCATCCATTATTTTTGGATTGTCAAATTCGATTCTCTCTTTATAGATAGTAGGTAGGGAGTTTAAAAATCGTTATACTTTCGCCTTTTCCTCTCTGATATAAGGCACATAATGAAGCAAGTTGGTGAATTTGGTAACAAACTCATCAATTGTGAGTTTTCCCAATCTCATCTCATGAAATTCTATGGCTTTATCATCACAATATCTCTCATTCAGGTACCTAGACTTAAATTTGGTTTCAATTCTTTAGGGTAACGGTTTTTCATCTATAGGATATACCATTTTTTCTTTCTTACAAAGGTGGCTTTACCTATAGCTTAGTAGAATTTTATTGGCTTTTGGGGC